>OZ010738.1:165078951-165181451 GCA_963932295.1 Tipula lateralis
CGTGATAAATCAAATTATCTTTAGTGGTGATTAAAAAACCTACTATTTCCGAAATAAATATTGCTAGGTTTCTTAAATCACAGCTTACAACCATTCTATTTATCATGGGCACAAAACAGAATTGCTATTTTTGTTTAGCACACAGGCACCACAAACCATTATTTTATGTTAAAATTTAGTTAAACATCAAATCTTTTTATAGTATGGAACACCAATAATCCAATTCCATCAATCGACCAACCGCTAGATACGTTTCATGCCAAGTATTGCGGTTTTTAACTTTGCTTAATATACTATGGTTATTTAGTACAGATAGGAACCGACCTACTAGCGGTACTCTAGCGAGTACTAGCAGTTGGTCGAATAGACAGCGACTAATGAAAAACATCGATTCGAATTAAATCCTGTTCGAATGCTAAATAACTATATTTATATTTTAATTTTAACTTGATAATTATTTTTCAATATGTATATTATTGCAGACCAGATAAGATGACAAATGGTTTCAAGCATTCGAGAAAAAACTGCGTTTGGTGGCCCTAAGCTGAACGTTGGTGATACAAACCGAGTTATTCAAAAATGAAATCGAGAATAGTGCAGGAAGGATATAGCACACTTACTCATTTGCATTCAGTTAAACATTGCTTTTTGCTATACGTCAGGATTATTTTATTACTTTCTTTTGTGTAAGCATCCCGAAGACCCTCCCTATTGAAATGGTAAACAAAAGAATTGACCAAAATTAAATTTCAAAAACAAATATTCAATCAAAAGCGGTGGAAGTGTATACAAGCCACCAACGAATGTGATGTGGTTCTGTAGTCACAATATGGCTTGCATATGAAGCTGTCGAAGGTATTGACACAAACGAATATTGTTATACCTCTTACAAATTCTTTCATCCTGTTAGTTAAACACGATATTTCGGAGAGAATGGGTTGTTTTGAATATTTGGAATGAACGAATTAAGGCGAGATTCAAGAGTTAAATCGTCGGTGGTCGAGTGGTTAAAGTAGGATACGAAGTTCGAAAGCTGTATCACGGGCAGGTTTGTTTTAGGTTGATTTACGAGAGCTTTTTGAACGGGACAGCAGACTGAATCTCTACAATATTTAATGAATGGAGAAAACTCACGCTTACTGGAACCTAATGATGGGTTCCTGGCGTTGATGTTCATATAAAATCATTCAAGATAGTTAGTTATATCTACTACAGGTGCCATAGCTCCAAGGAATAACACTAATAATGAGAGTATGGAACCGAACCATAATATATCTAAAGACCGAATAGCGGCGTCGTCGTCACATGTTTACATTTTGTTATTATACCAGGCGAGCAGAAATCAATGTACCAAAACAAGTTATTAATTTTTGCAACAAACCAAACACATAACAACAAAAAATTAATTGAATTAGGACCCACCCATTATAAGGTTGTATACGTTAGGCAATAAAGAATAACAAACGAAATACTAACTTTGTAATGTACAATTCTGTTATCCTATTACTTGAAACAGAATTTTGTTCATGAAAAACGTTTGAAATTTGATTTTGCGAGCGTTGATAGAGTTTCGATTCATCTTCCAAATGGGTCATTATTAGAATCTAAACTGGAATATTCCTCTCCAGTATGTTTGGTACACCGGATTAGAGGTGTCGTTTGGATAAAATTGAGAGTAATGAGAAGCTGTTTGTCTTATATGTACTTTAACGCCAGCCAAAAGGTGATTAACCTCAACTAATACATAAACAATGTATATATCGTTAATATTCACAGATAATTAGGGCTTATAGTTAAAATTCCAAAGGAGCTGTTCCAAACGTATATGAACCATGCTTATATTGTTAATAACAAGGTAATCGTAACTATGTAGCAATTATAGCCTTACGATTCGTGGTCCCCATTTTATGGATATAGAATTTCCTGGAATGTCACGAGTTCCAGTCAATTCTTTTTTTTATGCATGTGATATGACCGTCAAACGCGCCAGGTTTTATATACGTCACTTAATCGCTTGTCAGAGTACTTAAGTGATAGTGCTTAAGTGAGAGTAATAAGACTTCTCGATTCTGATGTAACAAGTACATTTTCATATTATCTCTCTCAACAATAATTTTGATCGTAGTTTTTTGCATAAGACAAAACTGCGAAATTTTATAAATTTAAACATATTTCATTATAATTGTTCTTAAATCAAATATAATCCTTTCAATAAAGCAATAAATCGAAAAAAAAAATTCATAATGCAGATCTGACCTTGAATTTTTACTATGAGTAAATTAAACAACAACAAAATACATAAAGAATTTTGTTTTGTCTGATCGATTCATTCATAAAACAGCAAAAATTCCAAAAATTTACGTTTTTGTTTTGTCTCATCATTTAAATACCAGACAGATCGACGAAAATATATTTCATTTTCAAGTAAAATCACATGTATCAGAAAGAGAAAGGTTCATTTATTTTAAAAATATATTAATAACGCGGTGTGATGAATTAAACATACGCTGTATGATATAGTGCTATCCTAGTTTGTTTTGTACATTCCAAAAAATGTGGAAAGAAATAGTAAAAATAGCAAAAAACGACGACACAATGTACAAAATTTAAGTATGCGTTTCGTTTATCAAAATAATATGCATATAGGTGTTGGTCTCTTTTAATATACGAGTATTTCATAACCGTTATCTTATTTCTCGTTTTGGTCAAAAGTTGTATCAAAAATTGTGAATAGGCATTTATAATTATTTCCTATTTATTTTTTGTTTCATTAGTCTCATAGTAATTTTTGGTCGTACTCCTTTAATGTAAAATGGTAAATGTACAAAAACAAAAAATATATTTTTCAGGAGCGTAGTGTAGATTAGAACAAAATCGGAGTGCAGTGCTGATGCTGATCGTCGCACTGAGTTGATTTGTTTTTCCGTTCAGTGTTTGTTTAAATAAATAAAATTAATTAAGTGCGTTTTGGTGTCTGTGTGTGTAGTTTTAACTGTTATTTCAGATGAGTATCATATCATATTTTATTTTATTATATTTTTATATTTTTTTTTTTATTATATTCGATTTTGTTGTAATTTCTCTTCAATTTTATATATTGTTTCCCTTGGAAGTGATTGTGACATGATCTCTTATTTTTTCAGATTTTGTTTTATGTATGTATCAAGGCATACAGTAGAAGGAATTTAAAGATTAGTTTTTAACACGATCACTGCCATTGTGCGATCCTTATATCGGCAATTATATATATATGTACAGTGTAAGTTGCGCATCGATTGGGTTATTTTTATTGAGATTCATATTGGAATTTCTTTTCCAATAAGAATATATTCTACTTAACTTCAATACAGCCTTATTTCGATTAAGGCTAGTTTCCATAGTAGTGAGAGTGCTGCAGGTTTCTTGCTGAATGGACCGAGGATTCTGAGTGGTTTAGGAGGGCTGCTATGGTGTGTTTCGTGTTTAGGAAGTCACTTCACTTTAAGAGTTACTTCACTTCAGTGCATATGGGAGCGATTTCGCATTCATTTATGCAATGTTTCTGTAAACAGTTTTTCCAGTGCTGAGTGCAAGTTCTTCTATTGATGTATTCTGTCAATGATGTTGTGGTGATTTTTACCATTGCCATTAAGATTTGTTCGATACTAAACGGGATTTTTTACACTGGAAATGATTTTTGTTTCTTTCTGTCAGTATTACTTTCGTAATGAAAATCAGGTTCTGTAAGGGGGGTACTGACGGGCTGTTTGCATTCCGGTGCAGGGGATCTGTTCGGTACTGGGTGGGTTTTTGTAGTTGCCGAGAGAACTATTGTAGTGGTGTTGACGGGGTATTTACGGAGAGGTATTTTATTCAGTGCTTGAGGGGTGTTTTGGAGGAGGGTTGTTTCTAGATGTGAGATCGTTTCTACGCAATGAAGTCATGTTATGGAGATGAAGTCGTTTCTTGCGTAAGACATTTTGTGGTAGTTTCTTTGTGATTTAAGCGTTTCGTTTTGTGTCATTAATTTTGATTCGTATAGTGTAAGGTGAATGATTGTGTGAAGTTTGTCTTTGTATTTGTTGTTAATTATTCTGACTGATTTTTGTCTATTTTTTCGATAGCAGAAAGATTTTTTGTTGTATTATGGACGTCTGTTGGGGTATATCCGTTTAGTTTTGCTATACATGCAGGGGGTGGGGAGTGGCCCCTGCCCTTATAGTGACATTTTGTTTTTTGTTTATAGTTAGGTGTGTTTTGGCGGGTTGATTGCCGACTTCAGTAATATTTATTTACTCAATATAAGTGAATGCGTGCGTTGCTGGGGATGGCAGTATATTTGCGGTAATTTATTTGTTATCACTGTATAGGAAGTGCTGTTTCGGTTCAAGAATTGTAGGACTGTTCTATTTTATTGATTGTATTGCTAATTTTTTGTAATTATTGGTTGCGTTTCTTAACGAAATTATTTGTACTGTTTTTGACTTGGTCAGATACTCTTAATGAAGTGCACTTGATACCCTTATTTTATTTTAAAAATCGACTACTTTGCTGTATAAATAATTCTCTTACAAACTTTAAACGGATGGCCGCTTTGTTGATCCATTGAATTTTGTATTGTGTGAATGTTTGTTCTAAAAAAATGTCAAAACGGACAGAAAGTTAGGAAGCGTAATGGAATGGAATGAATGTTCTAGCTAGTCAAATTTGACTGTACTAAACTATTTCACCGTAACTGGTTGGCTTGTGTTTATCCTATCATATCATATCATGTGTTGTGAATATGCGACTACACAACAAGTATCGCACTTTGAAAACAGAAAAAACTACTTGTCGACTTATGAGTAGCTGCAATACACGATTCGGTGTGTGGAAATAATTAAAAACTTTTATGGCAGCAAAATGCAATAATTCAAGATATACTCGTCTACCAGTTCCGTATTTATTTAGTAATTAAATCAGCTGCGGAGAATGCAATAAAATCAAAAGCATGTTTCGGAATACATTTCAGAATTTACCGCGCATAAAAACATAAATATTTATGTATATAAACTATATACATAACTAAACATAATATTTTTTATAAACAAACATAAATTATAATTATACAACGAAGCTTATAGCAACAAAGTTTTGAATTACTTCATAAAGCTAATTTTTTTGTGTTGTACGGATGTACGATAGTGTAAAGCTTTATAATTTTAAATTAAAAAATAGCGGAACGGAAGCTTGATTCGAATCTCAAAATATTTTGTGCAGCATAGATTAAAAAAAAAATTACTCCGAATAATTAAAAATGGTAATAGAAAACTTTGGCGCATAACATCGTGTTCAGAGTCTATATATAAACACTGTATCGCATATCTACTGTCGACTGTACACAAGTGTATGATGAAGTGCAACAGTTTCCCACACGATATATACATATATACACTCTGACAATATAATATTTAAAATATGTTTAAACTTTGCCGTTTGAGCTTTGCGGATTATATACGTAATTAAGAGAGTGTTTGTATTGTTAATTAAGAAGAATAGTGTAATTTTGTAGCTTTTGGCGGTTGGTAGTGGGGCGCGAAGCGAACGTATCCACTTTGATGTTTATATAACATAAATTAAACTATAAGCTCCATTACGAACTAACACTGTTTGTGGTGGCTATAATTGTACTTATAGACCAACTAAAGCGATTTACATCATGTGATCGGAGTGCATAATTCATGGTCTGATATATCTACTATGTGGCTAGCATGAAGCTATGCAATTTGATGAAGTTTCAACGTAAATTCGACGTTTAGCCGGATGTCCTCAATTTGGCTCTTATAACGTAAGGTAGTAGAGTTTCGTATCAAGCGACAGTCTCGAGTTCGATTCTTCTCGATGGCTTAAAATTAACATGCTCCGAAAGACGCAAGGTGATTCTATGTACATATAAAAGCATTCGTTTGGCTGACCACCTACAATGTTTACTAACTCGTAACGATGATTTTTAAGGTCTGAGTGCCATAGATTATTAAAACAGCAAGGTACGTACTCAATCTGCCCACCTTAAGATGTTACATCTTAAGGTGGGCAGATTGAGTTACAAGAAATACACTCTCATTTCTTTAGATACGACTTTCGAACGAATGTTTTGCAATAAGAGATGCAGAGAAAGCAAATATATCCGTGAAATATCTAAGAAGAAAATTGAAAGCAAAGAATGATACACCATTCTCAATGGAGCATCAAAATCCGAAAAATGGAAAAAATGCTGTCCTGAATACGTTTAAACGCTTCCTGGTGTGTAACGCCTTGTAAAGTTGCGTTGAAAATTAAGACATTGCTTTTGAGTAAAAAGTGCCAGTTAAAATTGGATCATCATTCCAAAGCATTAAACGGAATTGTTCAATAGAGCCCGAGATTGGTGACTTAGAAAAGGATTCTCTGAATTTAGACAGGCTTATTGTAACTCAATTAACATAACGTATTTAAGAACTGTTCAATGTCTGAAAAATTTGGAGAGTAGGCCCAATGATAACCGTCATGGGATAGAACATCTCTCCTAGTATCCCTTTTTAGCTCAAATAGCATCTATTTCATTTGTTTCCCTATTATAGAGTAACCATTTGATGCATTAGTACAGTATATTTAGTTCAACCACGTTGATTAATTGTTTTGGACGAGTTTTAGGCTGAATACTATTGACTAAGCTATACGAAATCATTTATGAAATTTGAAGACATGGAAATCAAATCTAAACAGAACAACAGGAGTTCCGGGAAAATCTTGCTAATTTATACCTAAACTCCTTTGATATAGGGAGCGTATATATGACCAGTCAAATGGGTATCAAAGGAAATACATTGGCTGACAAATTGGCCCGTTCGGGTGTGGCTCCCATTTTTGTGGGACCTGAGCCCTTTTTAGGAGTGACGTCATTATCTCTTAAACGAGAAATAATCATTTTGGTGATCTGCACTCATATCCGGTCGACTATCCACAATCTATGATAGTCGCACTTTAAGGATCTTACTGGGCATTTTCATGGGACATTGCTCCCTGAATAATAAGATGTTTCGAATGTAAATTCGGAACATCGCAAACTGCGACAGTGTAGAAGAGGAGAAGAGGATGAGCACACTATTGAGCACTTCTTGTGCTTTTGTTCTTCATACCCTTCCCATAGACGGCCTTGAGGATACCGGATATTTTGTACTTCATTAGAAGAACAAATAGATCTCGGGACTGAGAGTGTACATCTGGGAAGGAATGTCACAGTAGGCTAATTGAACCTGAGTGACTGGAAATACAATTATTTGACTTCTAAAATTTTCGAGCAATAATACCAGTACTGGTGTTATGGCTCGAAAATACATTATTTGATAAAATCTCCGGGCTGAATCGTAACCATTGCCCGCACCGGTTGTGAATATAAGCGGAAATTAAACTACTGCAGCTTAAAGTACCGGAGTTGAACAAGGAACTGTGCGTTGTGGCGTTCACAAATACGACGAATAGTCACCCTCGAATAGTGAAGCTAATCACTATAACTGTAGCAACATAGCCTCACAACATATATAGAAACGAATACATTAAGTCCGGCCGCATATGCCTGATGAGATGAATTTGATCTTTTCGATCACACAACGAATAAATGGCGTCATCAGATCGAAACCGGCCTAGCGAAACGAACATTACAGATCACAAATAAGATGACATCCATTTCTAAAGACAAATGTCTTCATCGGCTGGTTGATTCAGCGCCCTAGCTGACAATCAATGCCACTCTGTGGAATTCTGGTTTAGCTCTCATCATTCATTAGCTGTCATTACATCACTCATTATTAATTATCATATTCCACAGCGTTTGAGGTTCTCCTATACAGTCGATAGTAAATCTGAACTATACAAGGACGATTACAACGAGCTTTGAAGATAATATGATTCCAGACAAGTATAAGTTGATATACTGGGGCAACAAGTACCGCATATTACTCTGATCAATGGTCTAGACTCTAGAAAGAAAAATGCCAATAAGACCAGACAAATTGGAGATCGAAATATGGTGTTAGAGCAGCACGGTATAGAGAAATGGAGCTCTAATAGTGGCGTTAATAGACCTTACGTCCGAACGAGGCGATTATGATAAAAACATGCTGGCCTTAGAACGAAAATATGGGGTTGATTACGAGCTTTACCAAAGACCAATTGTTTCATCACTTCAATATGACTCCCAAACATATCGAACGAATTCAAACAGACGTATTTACAGATATAGTATTCGTGATATAGAATCAAGATGGCTGAAACAATCGCTTGTACATAAACGCTCGATACTCGTAGTATGACCAAAGTTGCAATTATTCCGGGATGGCAACTTTTTCGAGGGCAAAATTTTGACTGATACAAGAGACAAGTATACACTCACTAGGAAGTATTCTAAATCTTAAAACATTTTGACACCTTTCATCACAGATATCTCATTTTTTGAGATGCGGTTAGATATAATTTATCATGTACCTGATTTACCTCGTCACTCTATATCCAGATCATGTAAGCTACGTGAATTAGTTGAATATTTCAGCTCAAATTAGTGGATAAACAAATAGAAAGAATGTTTAGAATGTGTACTCAGAGTGACACATTTTTATCAAACTCACCCCCATGGTACATATTATGTATGTATATATGTAATACAAACTTCCAAGAAAGTATATTATAAATTCTAAGAACTTTTTCTACGTCGGTGAATATGCCAAGTGTGTATATATACTCGTACGAAGTGAACAAACAAGTATCTACCTAATGTATGTCGTTTTATCTAAAAATTGAACAGCTTTAAGGGTGTAATTAATTTTTGTTATACAACCGTTCTCGTTTCATGCTATATATGTATAGATACCCAGCATCGTTTAAAATAGATTCAAACAAAGCATAACATTATCAGCAAGTCTGGCATCGAAAATATATAAATTAAATTTATATCAACACAAATTAAATTTTATTTATTATTCTTGTATTTGATTGTTGTTTACCATGTTTTCTTTATAAATCGCATAATTTATACATATGTATATATGTATACAGCATATAACATAAATATGTAGCCCTATATGCTTTATCAATTCAATTTCTAAAGAAGACGCAGCACCATCCATAAAAATAAACAATCAAAAGTTTATTCATTTCTCGCAGTCATGTTGTTGTGTCATGTTTTATTTGTGCTGATGTCAGACAGAATTAATAATTATTTTGATATTTAGGCGCCAGTTATGCTCTCTCTATCTGTATACATAACATATATATTATGTATGAATACATATCGTATATCGCTTATAAAAATTGTAGAAAAGTATTATTTTTATGGTGAGTAATTGGAAATGAAATATTTTAATTTTTTTGATACATATTTTCGGATGCTGTATACATAGTCAGCTGTGAAAAAGGAGGAAGTACAGCTTATAAATCGTATAAGATTTATTTTATAGTTTTTGACCCGAAATCGGAGTGTTCACATGTGTTTGGTCCTTCGAGGTCTAAACGAATCGGTTCTGTGGCTATACAATTTTTTTTTACGTTTAGTTTTATTTGGGTGCAGGGCGGACTTTAAGACTGACCTAGCTCCTTGCAACTGTCAGAGCTCCTACACCCAACGCGCGATCCTTCAAGTAAAGGTAGATAGCTGCCTTAAACTTGTGCATTTTATATTTTAACGGAAACTGAAAACCAGCCAACGAATTCCACTTCTTAGATGTTCGATAAATAAATTCGTGCCTTGCATCTTCTGTTCGAGGTTTCGGCAGCTTCACCGTAAACCTATGCGCCTATTAACCTTTTAACCGTTTCTCGTGTTACCCGTCCTGGCGTAACAAATGGAGGTATTTTCTCCGTTAATTCTGCAGAACATTTGCAATTTATTAATCTATAGAACACGCAGAGTTCTGCAACATCTCTGCGGTTTGGTAGGCTGTCTATAGATCTTTGGTGAGTTTGGGGTTTCGTATTATTCGGATGGCACGCCGCTGAACTCTATCCAGCAACTGGAGAGCAGTGCCATATGCTCTACCACAAACCTAGCAATATTCTATATATGCATGGTCTAATAAAGGTTTTATATATTTGGAGAACCTGATGCGATTTAAAAAACCGTCTGCATCTATTGAGAAACCCGAGTTTACGTGAAGCTGATTTGGCTAATGCGATAATGTGTTCATTCCTTTTAAATTGGTTGCTAATCTGAACACAAAGCAGACGAATTGAGTCACAACCCACGAGAACGTGGCCTTTTACCACAAAAGAGTATTCGTTGTCGCTTCTTTTACGCGAGAATGTGCATATTTGTGTTTTTTTCTCGTTAAATTTGACCTGATTTACAACTCCCCACTCAAATATTGTACTCAAATCGGAATTAAGCGAAGAGACAACTCCAGCCGTTTACCGTTTAGCTGTGAAGGAGTAGGCTCGATCTCGAATGAAATAGAAGAGTGCAATGTTGCATCATCGGCAAAACTGTGAAGAGGGTTTACAGTGCTATCCAACAAGTCATTAATGTATAACAAAAACAATAAGTTGGTGACAAAACTGATCCTTGAGGGACTCCAGCATTTGGGGAGTGTGTTTTTGATGATCTCCTATTTAGCACAACGTTGAGCTTTCGGTCTTTGAGAAAGGTTTTTATCCACTTGATGGTCATCGAATCTAAGCCGTATGCCGCAAGTTTACAAATGAGATTCTCATGCCAAACCTTGTCAAACGCCTTGGATGTATCCAAAGCGATTGCAAAGGCTTCTCCGTGTTGCTCAAGGGCGAGATTCCATTTGTTTGTAACATACATCAAGAGGTCGGCTTTGGAGCGGTTTTCGCGGAAGCCATATTCTTTATCTGAAATTGTTTTATTAATCTCAAGATAATGCACCAGTTGTTGGTTAATGGATTTATCAAAAACTTAAGCCATGGCTGACAGTTTTATCACCACCACGTTTAAGAACCGGTTGCACCATCTCACTCTTCCAGGCGTTCGGGTATTTCCCTTCTTTTAAGAAAGAAGAAAAATTTTAGTTAATATTGGAGCCAAGCACTGGCAAACTCCTTCAATATTCGAACAGGAATTCCGTCAGGTCCGGTGGCCTTATTTATATCCATTGTCTTCAGGTTCCAGAAGAGATTTCCTCCGAGGTGTTGACAGGATACATTTTGAAACCACAATACGGAATTGCCGGAGGCGTAACTCCATCTAGGACAACTAAGGTCGAGTTCGAAGTGAAGACGTTTGCCAGTTAGTTGGCCTGCAAATAAGGATCCACTACCAAAGCACCATCTGCACTATAAAGTCACTCCGAGCAATAATTAAAGCTGCGACAAACTTGTTGAAGCAAAAACAACAAGTAATTTGACAGGTTACAACATTTTAAATACATGCGAAAACGGTTTTATTCTCCAACTTCATCGAGAACAGCATCACCCGATCCAAGCCTAAACCACAACAACGAGAGTGAAACCCGTAAGGTCGTCTCAGAAAACTTAAGAATGCATCAAGATATAAAGATGCGGGAACTCTATAAAGAAGAGTTTGCAAAACTATTGGTGGAGAATAACAAACCCACCCAATCTTTACAACTATAGCACTCAAACATATGGAGAAGATGATAGACAAAATCACAGAGCTGCACGAGAAAATCTGTATCATCCAAATATTTTAAAGAAGAATATTACGACAAATTTTAAAAATAAATGTTCGGCTACCAAGAATTGATATATATACCGCAATCCTACAGGGATTATGTAAAATGGACAAGATTTGCAGATACGTCTACCAAGCTTATACACGAAAAAAAGCAACCTACCAACCCTTAGAAAATTACGCAGGTGCAGCACGAAACTAATCAATCACCTAGAATCAACAGGAGAGCACTATGAAACCGAACGAACTACCTAACCACGTTATGGAATATACCAACCATACAAGTTGAATCAGCAACATCAATTCGCAAGCTGCACGATACAGTAACGGAATGCCTGTATGGGATCAGAAACGCAGGTTTTAACATTGCACCATGGAATCCGTTCATAATTTTCATTATATGCAAAAAACTAGACAGTTTCCTTGAAGATCCTAAGGAATATCAGCAAAGTCTAGAGTTTCTTAAGGTCTTAGAAAGAAAGATTTAAATCCCTAGAAGCGGTCATAAAGCAGCTGGAATTGCACGTCAAATAAATAAACAAGCAGTGCAATCAGCGCAATCAATCGTCAAAGTTACCAACTCTTTCAGACCTGAAGTGTCACAGAAAGGAACCTAATAATAATGAAAATGTTTTTCATCCAACCATGAAAACTACTAATGCTGTAAAAATACAAGATGTGCACAATACGGTTGGCAACATAATACTCTGCTATACACATGAAAAAGAAAGTTGGAAGTATCAAGGCGAATGTAGCTCAAAACAACACTAAAGTACTATTGGCTACAGCTTTTTTAAAGGTAAGAAATAATCAAGGAAAATTTACTGAGGGCGTTAAATGACCCAGACTCGAAGGCTACTTTTATAACTGAAGAGGCAGCACAACTACCAAACTTGCCAAATCGAAGAGTGCGTACACTAATCTCGGGCATTTAAACATCAAATGAAATGTCTAACAAGCAAATATAGAGATTCAAATCAGCCCACGATTTCCATCTACATTCTATAGCTACGCTAACGCACTGATCTTAAAAACATAACAAAATCACTGCCTGTTTACAACCTGATTGAATTAAATGACACTTTGTTAAACCAAATCCTCTTGGCAGACCCAACTTTCAACACTCCAGGTCCAATTCATTTACTAATTGGAGCTGACTTATACGGAAAAATCATGGCAGAAGGATTAAAAAGAAATGTTCAAAGTGTATCGCACAAAAAACTCGTCAAGGGTCTCAGGGCGTTTTTTCTCAGGCCGTTTAAATAGAAGACACGATTTCCCTGCAAAAAATTTAAGCAGCCTCGTCACAATAACACATAAATAGACAGTTGAAACGCAGCTCCGCGGGAATCAGAAGAACTACATCTAGATAGAGTCCTAACCATTGAAGAAATAAAATGAGAAGATCACTATACCAAAAAACGCACAAATCCATCAATTATCACTCGGAGAGTTAAGAAACAGAACTAGCCAGATTAACCCCCAAAGAGAAGTGGTTCAAGAGGGATGTGGATTTCATAAATAGATACTACAATAACCAGATGGAGTCGATGGAGATGAATTGGTGTTGCGCACTCTCAGTTCGTATTATACCACATCATGCCGTTATAAAGGAAGACAGCAAAACAACCAAACTAAGAGTAGTTTTTGGCGCGTCTTCCAAAACTACAACCAATATATGTCTGTCAATATGATAATGTTTACCTGACCGACCCTCCAGGATGACCTTACAACAATATTAATGCGGTGGAGAAAACGTCGTTACGTGTTAACCGCAGACATAGAAAAGATGTTCCGGCAGATCAAAAAAGCTGACGAAGCCTCAAAATTTCAATTAAATTTATGGAGAGTTGCAAAAAATGAAAAAATCCTAACCTACAGATTAAGAACGGTAACGTACGGTACAGCAACAGCGACATATCTAGCAATAAAAATCTTAATACAACTGGCAACTGATGATGCTCACATATATCCAATGGGATTATAAATAACTCTTAAGGATTTTGTATGTCGATGATCTTTTGTCAGGCGCAGACACTATGGAAGAAGTAACTATTGCTGAAAGTCAGCTATATATTAACTATAACAAGGTGGCGGATTTAACTTAAGAAAGTGGAACAGCAACAATAAAGCTATATTACAATATTTGCCAGAGTAACTAAAAGAATCAGGACTACATCCAATTGAATTTGACAGCACTGAGAAACAACCTCATAAAACCTTTATGAGCCCGTTTATAGAATATTACTGTCATTTTTGGGGTGGAGCATATAGCATTGCTCTCCAGTTGCTGGATAGAGTTCAGCGGCGTACCATCCGAATAATACGAAACTCCAGACTTACGAAAGATCTAGACAGCTTACAGCACCGCAGGGTGTTGCAGAACTATGCGTGTTCTATAGATTAATAAATAGTAAATGTTCTGCAGAATTAACGTAGAAAATACCACCATTTGTTACTCCAGGATGACTAACACAAGAAACAGTCAATGCGCATAGGTTTACGATGAAGCTGCCGAAACCTCGAACAGAAGATGCAAAGCACGAATTTATTTATCGAACATCCAGGAAGTGGAATTCGTTATCCGGTTTTCAGTTTCCGTTGGAGTATAAATTGCACAAGTTAAAGGCAGCTATCAACCGTTACTTGAAGGACCGCGCGTTGGGTGCAGAAGCTTTGACAGTTACAAGTAGCTAGGACTGTCTAAAAGTCCGCCCTGCACCCAATTAAATCTTAACTTAAAAAAAAACAGAATAAACACAAATACGAAAATCGCAGCGTTTTGGGCCGAGATGATTGAGTTGTAAGAATGTCGAGATTCCCTTTCAATATCTGTGGTATGGGAAAATGTATCCGTCAAGGCGTTATCGTAACCTTACACATGCAGAATATCAAAGAAAATTGATATATTTCAGAAGCTTTTGGTTAGGGTAGATAGTACAACCCCCACCTTCGACAAAATCTGAAGTGTTTCACTAACTGATATATTGCAAGAAATTCCCGATAAAATGCAGATCAAATTTTCCGATTAAAATCAGAGTTTTTGGCTTTCATGCTGTCGTTTTTGCGATTTTACGAAACAAAATAAACAGAGCAGACGTGTTTTTGGTTTCATCAAAGTTCCCTTTCTTAAACTACAACTTGCAATGGTTTCACTCTTCTACTATGTATTTCCCTGTCCTTTAGATGATCTCGTTTGTTTTTTTTATATGAATATTTTATTAATTTTTTTTTCTAGTCTCTAATCTCTAATCTGTTTTGGGGCTCAAGGCACTCCCTACTTGTTCGCGGTTCGCTTATTTACGTCCATACTTTACGCCTGAATAGCCAAATCGAGGACGTACGGCTATATGTCCGATTTTCCTAACCATCAGCACATTGCATGGCTTCATGCCAGCGTATAGTGCTGACATGGAAGATGGGTCGGTGCAGGAGTTCTACATTCCAACAGGGGGTCATAGTTATGTTGATTCACACCACAGATCGTAATCTCATGGTGAAAAATCCCTTTTGCATCCTGCCTGCAGTCGCAACTTAAACCACTGCGCCACCGGTTATATTTTCTTTTATATACATCACTGGATTGTGAATATTAAACACGCAAAATTTAATTTTACAATAAATTTATTTCCCAATAAATTCCACAAATTTTTCACAAATAATTATTATTACACTAATTTTTCACAATTAATATCACTACAATTATTTTAACTCTTCACTTCCCGATATTAACACTTCGAATTTCAAAATTGAACTGATTCTTAACTCAAATGTCTGCACCTATATATACGACGCAAATACTTGTCGAACATTCCATTATTTTGCATCTCTACACTTCGCGAATATTCTTTTCGTCGTATTTAGTTCGCTCCGCCTATTTCATTATTTGTTTTGTTCGTATGTGTAAATATTTGGTTAAATAACCTCAAAACTATTGCTATAATTTTTGACTCTTTAATTATGACAGGTGACATCTGAGCTTCGTCACAATATTGTAACGATTTACCCTTCTAGCGATTACAACCAAACCAGGGGTCGAAACACTGGATTGTGAAAAAAATACCACTGGCTTGTTTTCACCAACGTTTATTATTTATCACAACAATTAACTTTTACACAACTACTAATTCACTATAACTTTAACTTATTATTTTAGTATCGCTTTTCCCGATTATTTATAGCTGTTCCAATTCAAACTGAAACTCTATGCTTTCTTTCTGTTCGCGTATTTTAAATCAACTGGCCTGCTACTACATAGAATGTAGTAGATATTTCTGTTTGTTTATTATTTCGCCTGTATACTGCGTTCATGCTGCTTTTCATTTGCAAGCATTTAGTTATTTTATAAAATCAGAGATGTCACCTGCGTCTGTAACACTATATTATATCAATGCATACAGTAAAACCGTTCATATTGCTGGATTTTCTATTCGATATCACATAATGCTTTCATATTTAAATCTTATATGATATTTAATTAAGTTTATATCTGTAATATTATTGAGGTTCTACTGTAGTGCCATGTATATTAATGGTAGAAGAGATTGAAGATTATTTTAATACGATCACTACCACTATATGATCATTAAATTAAGAAGAATATATATATATATATATATATATATATATATATATATATATATATATATATATATATATATATATATATATATATATATATATATATATATATAAACCTAGAACCACCGCTACTGGTTGGCTTGTACTTCCCCTATAATATCATATCATGTCAAGAAAACTCGCTAGCAATATGAAAGCATATATTTTAGGGTTATGACTGCCAAATTGTGGGTTTTCGAAACCTTTCTCATATTCGTTACGGTTCCAGTTCATCAATTATCAGTTTAAAATTTATATAAAAATGACATCAAATTGTAATAAAATAATCACACATTGCTTATTAATTGAAATATATGCTTTTTCACATAAAAATATGTGTTATGAAAAGCTTTCATGTTCATTACGTAAATTGAAGCACACAAAAAAAATTTATCAAAGTAAAATCATTAATCATTTGGTATGTTGTAGAAAAAAGTTTTTAATCAAAACATAAATTCGGTAATTCATTATACCAGGATTAAAATAAATTTGGCTATATCGAAGACAACCGGAGGGTGATGGTGGGAGTTGTTTAAGGTATAACGTACATGTGGATATATTTATAAGTGTTTCGATATGTATCTATTAACAAAATTATTATCGTTATCAATTATTTGAGCAGAAGCTTTTTTTTAATGACACCAACGTTAAAATATAAAATTTATTATTCGTAAAATATTTACATTTCAATTACGTAAGTCTGTTGGGAATGTGTAAGCCATGTGGTGACTTTTCACTGTTTGGTAGTTCAATAAAATATTTAAAATTGTTCTGTGTCATTATATTCTAATCGCTTAGTTTGTATCCTAATAAATTTAGAATATTTGCAAATATAATATACCCGAAATTCACGATCAATGGTAAATGAGACGTTTGGAACAGCTCCCAAAATCATCTCATTCAATCAGTGAAATCAAAATACGATAATCTTAACTATCAGTTCTATTGATTTCTATCTTATTCCACGTACGTATGGCACAAATATAAGATCTTGGTTCAAGGTTACGACATATTTTATCGATCATAGCATCCGGAGACTGTTCATAATATGAATCTATCGAATCTAATGAAGATAGAGCTCAATATAAGTTTGAACGTCCAAAGGGGTAAAATCAGTGGAGTCCAGTGGCCTACTTATACCGGGTGTTTCTTTTAAACTGAGACGATCAAATATCTCGAAAAATAGCCACTCTACGGAAAAAATATCCATGATCAAAATTTAATCATACCGCAGGGGAAATACATTAGTGCAAAAAAACATAGTACCCCATCCCCCTCCCCCGCTTTGTAGATGGGGCAGGGGTTACTCTTAAACTAAGATAGAAAGCCAAATTTTTTATTGCAGATACGGATTCTATGACTAAAAGTACGTATGATTTGAATGAAACATTTTGTTCGGTTCATGATAGATGGCGTTGTAATCGACGAAATTCAATATTTTCATTTTCTTCTTCTTAGAACACACGCATTCGATTCTGCAATACGTTTGAAATAAAATTCGTCATTAAAACAATATATTCAGTTTTGTTTGTTTTTATCTCTACAATTTGTTTCGGGGCCCGAGGCACTTCCAACTCTTTCGCGGTTCGCTTATTTACGTCCTTTCCTTACGCCATTACAGCCAAATCGAGGACGTACGGCTAAAGGCCCGATTTACGTAGAACCATCTGCACATTGCATAGCTCCATGACAGCCTATACTACTGACATGGAAGATGGGTTGGTCCATGAACTCTGTACTCCAACAGTGGGTCATATATGTGCTCATTTACATCACCGATCGTAATCGTATGGTGAAAAATCCCTTTTGCATCCTGCCCCGGGATTCGAACCCGGTACCTCCCGCACCAACTGCCGCAGTTTTAACCACTGTAAATCACATTTAACGTTTGTGTTATTTCTTATCTTCATGTTTTTCGTAATTGCAAAATAAACGATAAAATACTTTAGGGTGGAATACTTTAAATGTTTAACTGTGGCAGAGAAAATTGAAATGGTTCTGGTTTATGGAGAAGCTGGCAGAAATCTTGAAAATGCTGTTGCTATTTACGCTCAACGTTTTCCGGATAGGATTCGTTCACGTGCTTCATTTGGCCGTACTATCAAACAATTTATTACTGATGGAAATGTTCAACCGAAAAAGAGGACCCGTAGAGCAACAATTACTGGAGAAAATAATGAAATTGCTGTATTGGCAGCAGTGGATCATAATCCTCATGTTAGTACACGAGAAATAGTTCACGATTCCGGATTGTTCCTCACCAGTGTTTGGAGAATTTTAAAACGGCACAAGTATATCATCCATATATCATGTGTCTTTACACCAAGATCTTCATAGCGCTGAATTTCAAAATCGGGTAACTTTTTGTCAATGAGCACGTGAACAAATACAACAAAACCCCAATTTTTTTCGTTGCGTAATGTTCTCTGACGAATCGTCTTTTACAAACCATGGAACGGTTAATCGACATAACATGCATTATTGGAGTGTTACAAATCCGCACTGGCTTCGTCAAGTTGAACATCAGCGTCCTTGGACTGTCAACGTGTGGTGTGGAATAATTGGCAACAAACTCATAGGCTCCCACATTATTGAAGGCAACTTGAATGGTCAAATGTACCGAAACTTTTTGGAAAATGAACTGCCAATATTACTTGAAAATTTGAGCTTAGAAGTGAGACGGAACATTTGGTTTCAACATGATGGTTGTCCTGCACACTATTCGGTGGTGGTACGTGAAATACTTGAACGTGATTTCAATGGTCGCTGGATCGGTAGAGCTGGTCTGATAAATTGGCCCGCAAGATCACCAGATCTTACTGCACCAGATTTCTGTTTGTGGGGCTATCTCAAAGACAAAGTTTACAAACAAGAACCAACAACACGTGAGAACATGATTGAGCGAATCAGAAATGCATGTGCTGAGATTCAACCAAACACACTTCTCAGTTGTGTACAATCATTTTAAATGCGTAGTAATAAGTGCATTGAAGTCGCATGCCATCATTTTGAACACTTATTTTAAGCTAAAATTATTTTATTCACCTGCCATTTATATCAATAAACTGTTTTGATGACGAATTTCATTTCAAACGTATTGCATTCAGCGTCTAGGAAGAATAAATTGAAAATATTGAATTTCGTCGATTACAACGCCATCTATCATGAACCGAACAAAATATTTCATTCAAATCATACGTACTTTTAGTCATAGAGTCCGTATCTGCAATAAAAAATATGGCTTCCTATCTTAGTTTAAAAGCTACCCCCGCCCCACCTACAAAGTGGGGCGGGGGTAGCTTTTAAACTAAGCTTTAACTTTTTATTTTTTGCACTAATGTATTTCCCCTGCGGTATGATTAAATTTTGATTATGGAAATTTTTTCCGTAGAGTGGCTATTTTTCGAGATATTTGATCGTCTCAGTTTAAAAGAAAGACCCGGTATATTGATACTTGTTAAGTCGCCCTAGAAAGTGGCTCCATCTCGCAAAATTCACATATTCTCTTGAGCCACGTCATCTTATTTAAGCCATGCAACTCCACCAGGTTTGGTCCTCAAACAATATTTTGAACAATTAAATCAATTGTGGCCTATCTCTCCACGATGGTAGTGACTTCATCACCGTTTCGGTACTATACGCTCGAATTTTCGTTCAAGTCACGAGCAGCACGACCATACACAGTCGTGTGCTCGACACGATGGAAATAGGTTGCAGTTTCAAATATTCAGACTGCAGGGATATCGATTAGGATTTCATCCTTAGTATCATACATTTTCAAAGGCACATGTTACATCTCACATATATACAAAAGCTTACTTATTTAGTGACTGTTTCTTGTATCTTTAGAACTGTTTTTTCCTTTATCTACATTCTTAGAAACATAGAGCGTCTATTAGACATGACCATCGAACTCTATTTGGGGATATTCTATTTAGTTCCTAAGATATTTTGCTTGTGTTCAGTTTCAGGGTTTTTGTTTTTCTTATCTTTATCTTGAGCCTGACATCTTGTACTATTTCTGATATTTTTTGTAGCTTTTGGTGCATGCCTGTGTATTTGCTGTATTTGTGTGTTAGCAGGCATATATCATCTGCATAGTTGTGATCATTATGAGTTTTTTCAATTGGACCCCACTGAATTGCGTTTGATGATGTGATGTCTTGTTTTGATGACATTATCCACTACAATGAGGAACAGTAGTGGAGAAATAGTACACATCTTTGTTTAACTCCTCGTGCTCCTCTGCTTTCCTTTGTGTTGAACTTTATTTCCAGCATTCCAGTACATTTTTCGGATGAGTTCGGTTGTTTTCCTTGGGATGCCTATTTCACAGGGTGCTTTTCAGATTGCACTTCTATTGATAGAATCGAATAAGCGTTCAACCTGCTCGAATAATAGATATAGTGGTGAGTTCTATTCGTTGAATTTTTCGACGAGTATTTGGACTGTGTTGATGTGGTCTGTGAAGCTTTTTCCCGGTTTGAAACCAGCTTGTTCGTTTCCTATGTATTGATTTACAGTTGGTGAGATTCGTTCCAGGATGACCATAGCTAATACTTTTATTGTACTGCTGAGCAGAGAGATGCCTCGCCAGTTTTGTATTCTCTTAAGTCGCCTCTCTTCGAAATCGTTATGATTAAGCCTCTTTCCATTTTTGCGGAATTCTCCAAGTATTCCACACTTTACTTCTCATAGTGGTGTTAGTGCTCCTGCAGTTGTAAATGCGCGTCACCATTGAGTGATTCAGCTGGTATGTGGTCGGTTCCAGTGGCTTTGGTTTTTTTCAGCTTCGTTATGGCACTTGTAAATTCCCGCTTCGTTGGTGGATGAGTATTAAGTGTTTCGTTATAGTTTCCATCTGGTAGCTCCTCAATTGTTTCGCTATCTTTGCACTTCTCCTCGATGAACTCTTTCCATCTAATTAGTTATTGGTCGTTTGTAGTTAGGACTTGCCCGTGTAAATAATGTTGGTGCTGCCCATGTGAAAAATATTTCTTTTTGCTGTCGATGACTCGGCAATCGTGAGAATGTATTCTGTGTATTTCGTACGATCACTCCTTGCCAGTTTCTTTAGTCCAGTTCCTTGTCGAGCTATATCATCTTATTGTCTTCCAATTTCCGCTGTAATGTAGTTGGATTTTGAAGGTGGCCAGCCTTTTGAAGAGGCTGGTTTGATTTTGAAGGTCGCTATTACAAGTTGATAATCGCTGCGCTACATCTGCTCCGCTTATTGATCTGACATCTTGTAGGAACGATAAAAACTTTTTATTTACCAGCACATGGTCAATTGGAGTTATTTTATAATTATTTACAGTTGAAGGCCAGAAAAAAAATAGTTTATTAATAAATCCAAGAACTTTTATTTTTATTCGACAACAAAGCTATTTAAATGACTAATAATTTCACGCAGCGATATACAGTGTGACCTGCGTAACACATTAAGCTTTGATGAGAAGATAGTAGAACCGAATTGACGGACGAATATCATGTCCGAAATATTTTACAAGTATCATTATAATTGTGACAAATATAATATAAAAGCTTCTTTTATAGTGATACATCCAAGCTTTATGGTTGTAGAACTTGAAACATAACATTGTTGAAATAACACAGCACATAAACACAAAATAGAGAAAATGACAGACGCTTTTATTTTTGCCGAGCTTTTATTACCACAAATATAATAAATATAGACTTTAGAGCTTAGATTATGCTTTTATTACTGAAAAATGTAGAGAGACTCGTGTACATACTGCGCAGTGGTAATAATTCTTGTTCTAATCTTTATGTTTGTGTATTTACGAAAATGTATGTTGTCATAAGGAATGAAGATTAGTTCGATATTGTTTTGTACGAGTATGTAAGATAAATGAAAATCATTCATAATCCATTGTATATATGTTGCTTGAACGTATATGTAGGCCGTATATACATAAGAGTGAAATCGATAAAATACGCTTTTGCTGTGTAGGAGTATGCTTTAACGTACGGTTCGATCGTAACAAAAAACCAAAAATCATGTTTGAGATATGAAAGCTGTGTATGATTAATGGGATGTACCTGTATTCGAGTTTATGTTTCGGACCGTAAATTATTGAGATGGATATATGTAACCCAAATTTTCTTATCGGAAAAAATTAAAATGAATGGTGGGAGACCTTTGAATGCCAGTATTTATGCGTATATTTATAAGTTTACATCAGTGAAATATCAGCTCAGATTGTAGAGTAGATATCATTACTTTTAGCGGAGTAGTGTCGAATTTGGTTAAACAGGTCAACCTTTACTGCTAAATAATTCGTTTTGACTATAATAAAAAAGATCATCAAAAAGTTTGGAAAAAAAGATTTTTTATTGTCTAAACTTACAAAAGCATATAACTACCTTAAAAGCTTTTATTACTTTGGTTAACCTAAGGAACATAATATTGACTTTCAATAACGATCAATATCAGTTTACGTTCACCTGACCTCAATATTATCTAAAATAATAAAGTTTTCTTGTTTTAAAACTTTTATAAGCTTTTTATGCTTATATAATAATATTTTCACAATTTTTGTAAATTCATAATTGATGTATAAAAACAAAATCGTAAATTGGACGAGCTTTCAAAATTAGAAACTTTTTACGACTTTTGTTCTAGTTTAAAATATGAATTCAAAGTGATGTACAAACCGATACAAGTGCTTCCAGGTTCCAGAAGTTTATCTTTCTCGAATTCTAGATTAATTATTTTCTCGATTTGTGACTGACATAGGCATATACCAAAAAAGTTATTTAAAATTCAACAATGAACAACAAAATTGTGCCGTTTCATCCTTCTGCTGCATTAAGGGCTGAAACATATATAGCCCAGATTATATTTATCGTTGAATTGACAAGAGCAGCTTTATTTTATAGCAATTGATTTTGGTTCTTTGTTGTTTTAAAAGCGTTATGGCTCTATCGATACCCGATTCTAGACGAAGTATTGATAACGATCGCAATCACGTTAAAAGTGATCAAGCTTGGAACATTTCTATTTCTTAAATGATAGAGCTTTTGATATTCATAAACATGTGAGTTAAGCTCTTGGTCATTGAGGTCCAGCACATGACGCCAATGACGGTTCCGGAAACATTTTAGCAAAGCGAGAGTGCTGAATTTGAAAAAAGTAGGTAATTGGGGCAAACGTAATATGAACGCCATGGCAAGCAGTGTGGTCAAAGCCATAGCTATAATGATTGCTCTATAAGGAATATTCTGAAGAGTATTGTACGATCGAGTGTATTAACGTCTTTCTTTATACAATTGAAATGGTAGAACCAGTATTTTATACATAAAAGATTACGTTATGGGGCCCGAACTGTAGTATTTATAAAAAGCTTTCCTATACAGTGCCATAATATGTAGGTAGCCCTATTAAAGTTTGCAGGCAAGGTGATATTTCCAGATACTTTCCAAGTAAAGCGAAATCGTTTTCTGATATAGTAATTGCTCTGCCAAAAAGTACAAGTTTCAGTGTCACAAGTGAGTAAAAAGTGACTTTTGCGTTAGTTTCCATATACTCAGATTATGTTAGAACTAGTTCGAAATAGAATGCTCTGAATATGAACTTTTGCGAATGGGAACAGTTCATTCGCAAAAGTTCATTCAGATTCTTTCAACTCGTGAGAGCATCGAACATTGCTCTCTTTTGACTGAAAATAGTACAATGCAGAACCAAATGTTCAATATCCTCCACAATCAAACAGGTTTTCCATAAATAACCATCATCAATTGACGTTTATAAAGACATTCCTTTCAGTTACCATGATTTAATCACTCCATTGTTCATCACGCTCCATTGTTCGAATCATGCTCCATTGTTCGAATCATGCTTATGTCGCCTTTGATCTCCTTGAAAAAGGGTTTAATCAAAGGCTCACTATTCTACTCAAAATACTTCTTCCTTTTACGACCCTTTTGTCTACACTCATATTGCCATTTTGCCCACAGATTTACTTTTAACATACGAAGTACATCTCTTGGATCTATGAAATCATATTCATTTATTTGTTCAAGCAAACAACTCCGTTTTGCAGGCGTATCGGCTCTTTCATTCCCTTCAATTTGTAGAAGTATTGAAGGTACTCATACAGGTTTTCTACATAAATATTTCCCTGTGTACCCCTCCCCGTTTTATTAACTCTAATCCACTTAGGGAGTTGGATAATAGGACTACTCTCCCCCTCCCTTCAGTCATATCCAACTTGATTCCTTTAATTATTCTAATCAACTCGTCATTCCTTATACAGATACTGTCATTTAGTCTCAACACTTTCTCTTTTTTTTATCGATGGAATGTAGATATTGTACACCCACTAGATCCTGACTTCACTAGCATCTGTTTAAACCTCAACGTGTGTAAAATATTTCAATCGCATCATACGAAACCCGCGCTTCACTTATAGCTCATTCATCATCGCTTTTGTTGTATCCTCAAAATGCAAGCTCACCACAAGATTGTTTGGGGAAATTTTTGCACTTATCGGTCGAATTTAGGAAAATATATCAATATTTTATTCGATAACTTTTGACCGGTTGGTGCTTTGGTGATTTGTTCCCCCTCGCAATATTGTTATTATTTCGCTTAGCAGACAGTTATTTTTTGTAAGCATTCGCACAGTAATAAATTCTCTTTTGACGTTCAAAGGCGAGCCGCCCATTTCAGACCACATAGTATGTATTGGGGGTCGAATTAATCGCCCCCAATACAACTCTGGCACATGCGTTCTCAACTTTCAATAATTTTTCAAATTCACCTTTTAATCACCATACACGCTTAACCCATACGAAATTTTGGAGGACACAAGCGTGTTTCGCATTATATCGGTTACACTCGGGTGAGCTCCCCACTTATGTTTACTGACGTGTTTGATCGTATTCAGTCTAATATTGCAATTATCAGCTAATTTATCCATGTGTACCCTAAAATTTAGTCTTTTGTAGATCCAGATTCAAAAATACCTAGTCATAGTTCAAAAAGCAATACTACAACAATCGGAATAAAGAAAGACTAATGTGGCTCCAAGATTTTGGAACTGTATTACATTGTTCTTAATATATTGTCGACGGTTGCAGCTTAATGGTTAAGGGATTTTCTCATCAACCAGTCTCGAGTTCAGTAGTTTAACTTAAGCCCACTCTTAAATTTATGTCTTAAGGCTAGATGCATTTATTCTTTATCAAAACTAACATAAATATACTTGCTTCCGTTCTAGCACGTCTTCGATTGTGTTGGTAATTGTGTGCACTCGTGGAACAGACGAATGTTTTTCGACATTCGACCTCTTAAAGAACTTCTTCGAATTTTATTTGGAATCGTTGGGAGTAAAGATTTAAGCCTATATGAGATCAGTATGTAGGTATTAATGACTCAACAACCTTTCATTTAGATGGAACGTGCTTCAGTCTAAATACAGCATGTTTCGTATGCTAGCTTTTGTATTATTGGTGGATTGAAATTCAAGTCTCTTTTTGGTGATAATGACATTTTAATCTCGGGAGTGATTGAAAATCATCATCATCATATTTGATAAAGATACTTGCATCTCGGGTCGTTTTTTGTGCTTTCCACAAGGAATAGTAAGTGTCTTTTTGACCAGTAAAACTTTTAAGATATTTATGGAGATCGATTACCTAGCTAGGTCTTTCTCTCCAACTTGTTCTCTAGTCTAAGTAGGATAAACAGAAATTTAAGTCATTTCGAGTATCGGGAGTATTTTCTCAATCGTGTTGTCTTCAATCACTTTCTGAAAAATATCCCACTTATGATCATATCACTGGGGAGTGATCAGATAATAGGTCAACGAGTTAAGAGTTGTTGCATATCCGTTTTGTCACATAACAATTGAATTTAGTTGTTATACGTGGGCCAGTGGTGTGCAGAGCTCATAGGCTGACGTCTTTTTGATTCTAGTTTTATAAACTGGCACACGGAGCGCTGCAGTATATGTGGTGTCCACAGTATATGTGGTGTCCACATCATACATGGTTACGTTTTTTGTCGAAATCTTCACAGTTTATTCTAATTAAAAATCATAATTTATGCGTCTCATTATATATGTAGATAATAATTAAAATAAATAAATCACTGACATTATTATGACAGAAAAAACATAACATTTAATGTCTGCTGTGTACGAGTATATAGATGATAATTATAATTATTATTAGAAGTAAATTATTATGTTATTTATAATGTTTAAATGTCAAATATAATTAACAAAATTTATTCAATCTGATAAGATTTATATGTACACGTAGTTAAGAAAATGTTCGTGTATCAAAATAAAATACTTAATCACGCAAAAAATTAAGAAATTAATAAAATTATGCTTTCCGCTATATGTTTACGTCTTTAGTTTTGTGCTTTGACGCGGTATATAATTAAAATAATGCCGTGCTTAGAAAAAGCTCCGCATATAGATTTACGGTTTTAAATTGTAATTAAATTTACATATTTTATGACATATTTATACATTCCAACAGATTTTCTAATGCCAGTTTTCACTATTAATTTGCATTTGTTACAGTTTAAATTGGTTTGACGTGTAATTGGAAATTTGTTATACTCTCGTTGTTGTAACCGTTCAGTGGAATTAATTGATATTGATTTTTATGGCGTGGGATTTGAAGACGGATTTCGTTCAAGAACACTGGAAATTTAACTAAGAGAATGAATAATCCAAATTGTTTTGCCAATTACACCCAACAACTTTACGATGGGTTAGTGAAGAAAACTGTTTGAAACGTTTGGGACTAGAAAGCTTAAAGTACTTGGCATTTGCGAAGTTTGACGTTTAAAAAAAATTATATTTAAACGCTGATGCATTTTTGATGTATTTGATGCAAGACCAAAACTATTATTTCATGCTAGTCAAGATTTTAACACTTTGGGTGCCTATGTTGTAATGGGTGTATATCATATACACTTCCAGTACATACCAGCCACGCTAGGGTTGTTCTTACTAGACATTTCAAATTCAATTTGTCTACGCCCTTGTTATCGCCATCGTACACACATACAATTTTTTTTGTTTTTTTTTTTTATTATACTATTGAAACTAGTCTTTCCAGACTAATCATCAATTTACATCTGAATTCTTACAAACTAAAATATAATGTGGTCACTGTTGATCCAGCAATGCACAGTGCCTGTTCATTGGTATAGGTAGCTGCTCACATACTAACGAGCTCGAAGGGTTTGGTTCTTTTAAGTCTCCTAACCAAATGTTCATTATCCAGTAGCCGAGAGGCTTCCGCGTTGACATGTTCCATTAGTCTTGATTCATGCTTCGATGCAAATCGTTTTATTTCGAGTTTTATATCTGGAATCTCCAAATCACGATGCAAATCACTATTACGAATGTACCAGGGTGCATTGACTATACTCCGAAGTACCTTATTCTGGAAGTTTTGTATAAGTTTAATGTTAGTATTTTTAGTACAGCCCCAAAGCTGAATGCCATATAGCCAGATCGGCTTAAGAACCTGATTGTAAATCAGTATTTTGTTGCATATGCTTGCATTGTTGTTGCACATCCAGAGTCATACCCAAGTATTTATCAGAGTTCACGTTCGGCACCATCACATCGTTTAAGCTGATTGTCGGCGGATTAACCAATGATTTATTCGTAAAGTTATGACATGGGCAGATTTTAATTCATTAAGATGATTTTCCATCGCTTGGTCCACTGGCGAATTTCATCACTTGCACATTGAAGTTTATTCGCCGCTTCTTCCACAGTTTGCTCTGTTGATAGTATCGCGGTGTCGTCAGCAAACGTTGCTATGCTTACGTGGTCGGGCTGTGGTATATCACTTGTATATAGTAGGTAAAGGACTGGACCTAGAACGCTGCCTTGTGGAACACCTGCCCTTATCTCTCTCAGTTCAAAATACTCATCTTCTTGTCTTACTCTAAAAAGCCTTTCATTTAAATATGCTCTCATAAGATCAATATATGGCCCCGGAAGCATAGCATTAAGTTTATGTATTAAACCCTCGTGCCATACCTTATCAAAAGCTGCTCCCACATCCAGAAATAAGGTCGAACAAATTTGTTTTTCTTCTAACGCCTTTTCTATAATGTCTGTTATTCTGTGAACCTGATCAATTGTAGAATGTTTGCATCTAAACCCAAATTGGTGACCCGGTATTAGGTCTCTACTTTCTATTATTGGCTTCATTCTCTTCAAGAGTAGTCTCTCCATTAGCTTTGAAATGATAGGGAGCAGGGATATCGGACGATACGATTTAGCTCTATTAGGCGGTTACCTGGTTTCGGTAACATAATAGCTTCCGCAACATTCCAGGCCGAAGGAACATGTCTTAATCTAATAACAGCATTAAACAAGTAAGTTAGTTTAGCGATAGCTTTCTTTGGTAGTTGCTTTAAAATTTCTCCCGTTATAAGGTCATATCCAGGTGCCTTTGCTGACTTCAGATTGAATTGTATTTCACTGGTAACTTCTTTTTGGGTTGCTAGAGGAATTCCACCCTCATAATTGCTGCTTTCATTTTCGATTATAATATCCGATTCAATCTCATTCGGTTTGAAAATATCATCCAAATGGTTAGCAAATTCTTCAGCTTTTGCTTTGTTATCACTAGCCCACGAGCCATCATTTCTCTTAATAGGAGGGATTTGCGTAATTGGGGTTTTTATACTTTTAGTTGCCTTCCATAGTGAGTAGTTCGTATCTTCATCAGCAATCTGAAGTTCTCGCTTAAGCTGTTGTGATTTATTATTTAGAATCGTCTTATCAGATGGACTCCTTGTTTGTTGCCATTTTCTCCTAGCTTTTCTTTTTTCTAAGACAAGATTCCGAATTTCTCTTGGGGTACTTTTACCAATGGTTTTGGATACTGTTCCATTAGTATTATTCCAAGCGGTAATCTGAATGACATCGGTGAAATTTTCTACCTCTTCTTCTAGTTCCTGAATAGTTTTTAGTCGTGTTTGTAAGTTTATCTTGTTTTCTACTTCAGATCTGAAGCTCACCCAATCAGTTGTTTTATTGGCAAGAGTTGGTCTCGTTTCCTTTCTAATTATCTTGTCGCTTAAGGAAAGTATCACTGCAGAGTGATCAGAGTCAATATCTGAATTATCTTCTAGTTCAATAAAATTTGAACTAGAAGATAAAACTTTTTTGATGAAACTTGTTTTGATATAAAGAAATCCAGTAGATCAGGAGTTTTACCTGCATCCGTGGGCCAATATGTTGGCTTGCCAGTGGAATGGACGTTACATCCCATTTCTACTATTGTATTTTTAAGTTCGTTACCTTTGGTTGTTGTAAGCCTAGAGCCAAAGTCAACATGCCTTGCATTAAAATCACCCCCTAGTATAAATCTATCATCGAACTGTTGTAGGATATTCAACTAGTTCGGTTTCTTCAGGTTATATCTATAGGTGGACAATACACTGCTCCTATCTGAAGGCGTTGCTTGGTAGATGTAATTTCTACTATGGTAAGCTGGGTTTCGGGTAATTGATAATGCTGGCATTCACGGTGTTTAATATAGTTTTCTATTATAACAGCAGTTCCACCTCTTGCTTGGTTATCCGGATGAATTGTTTCATAAAGTTGGTAACCGTGAATCTTAGGTAAGATTGTCTGGTGTGGGTCTCAGATATCAGACACACATTGATATTTTGCATTTTTAAAAACGCTTCTAGTTCATGCTTTTTATTTTTAATACCATTTGCATTCCAAGCAGCAATTTTCAGGTTTTCTTGGTATTTCATTTTGAGAGAGTTGATTAGTATAATAAAGCAGGATTTCTCTGCTCCAATCTTTGTAGCCTTTCATAAAGGTTGTTTATGGCATTCATAACATTTTGCATCATTTCCATCATAGTATTCGAATGGGTAGGGTTCAAAGTTGGTCCGGAACTGACCTTTCCTGTCTCAGCTATTCCTTGGCTTACTTAGATTATTTCTTTTTTTTTTGAAGTTCTCTCGCTACCAGGCATCCTCGGTAATTTGCAGGATGGGCTTGTGCACAGTTTGAACACTTTGCTGCAGTATTCTTGGGTTTATCACAAGAAATAGTTAAATGTTTCTCAGCACATTTAACACATCTAGGTTCGTGTTGGCAGAACTTTTGAGTATGGCCATATCGCTGACAACGTTAACATTGCGGAATTGTACGGTTACTTCTAACCGCTGCAATTTTTACACCCATATGGCACATATGTTTTATTTCATAAATTTTTTGAATGTCTTCTTTGTTATCGAAGGTCAGCATAAATAACGGAAGTGGAATTCTTAGTTCTTCATCCCCTTGCTTAGTCTTTTTAATTTTGTTGACGACATCAAGGATTTTAAAACCTCTTTCACTCAATTCTCTCTTAATATCTTCTGGGTCCCATGATTGGTGCAAATTTCTAACCATAACCCTTATCGGTCGTGTATGTTTATTTTCATTAGAATGCCACTGTTGCTGCGAACCTTTTAGGTATTCTGTTAGATTTCTATAATCTGTCTCGGTGACTACATTTATTTTCAGTTGCTTGTTGTTCATCAATTTGGCTTGGAAATTGATGCTGTTATCCTGTAATGACTTGTTAATGTCAGAGTTATTTGTCACATTGCTAAGTACTACAGGAGGCGGAATTTTTTTTACCTCTTTTAGGTTCTTTAATCTTTTGGAATTTTACATAATTTGCTGATGAGACATACATACCAAAAAAATTATAATATATGCCAGTGTTGTTATAAGCATACATTTATAATTCTTTCCCAGCACTCCAATGTTGATGTAGACAGCTACTAGGACAGAAAAACTGACACAGATAACCAGAATTTGGAATCTATGAACAACATTGGCAAGGTTGGGTGGAATTTAGAGTGAATGCTCATTACACTGGCACCCAAAGTGTGTAGCTGACATAATTTATTATGGAATAGCATACAAACCGTTTGGATACCAGAATCATTTTAGTAATTTCCAGAACCAAATTGATCCCATTTACTAGTCTACATAATTCATCATTGAATGGCCTAGAGATCGTTTTCGAAACATAATCATCTTAGTACTTCCAGGACCAGATTTCTTCCATTTATAGGACTTCGTGTTTTAACAACTAAAACGGTAGAATCGAAAATCTCAACATGCAAATCTGGTCTGGGATGAAGTTAAAATTTCAGTGTTGCCTGATATATTTGTTTTTGTGTAGCACTAACTTCATATACATCATATAGCAATAGAGAAGCTGCTACAGAGATTTGAAATCGGTTTAACCCTGAAGTATTAGTTGTTGCCGTTAAGAGTATGTGGCTAGATTTTAATAAGACCATACAGTTAGACTTCTGGTGTATGAAAAGTAATTTTCAAAGTTATTTTATTGATGAGCAAGTGAAGGGGTGGCGTAAAGACAGTATTATTTATGAATAATTTACATGAACGTTTAACCTATTAAAGCTACCGTTCTTGAAACTTGTGATGGGTTAGCAACAAACATGTTGATTGCACAATGCTTATCATTAAAAGACTGCCTAACTAATACATTATCCAATCAATTATATACAAGGAAGGTACTTCCTAATGCTTCGAAGCTCTAGTCTCTATATATCGGCTTTATAGCACTTGAAATACATATTCCCCATACACCTTCGAGCGTGTACTCAAATAATGAGTGCATATATTGAAGTGTTATTTATTTGTGGTTTCTATATCTATCTTGTTATACGTCCAAGTGTCTTTTAAATTGCATCTAATTTGTCCAAGGTATAACTCTACCGATGGATATAGGTACGGTCTACAACGATACGACATATTTCGAAAAGCCACCTTCAATACGGTTGCAGCGAATCGCTTCTGTTATAAATTGAAATTTCACAGTTTTTTATTCTATGATCTGCTCTAAATTAAATCCAAAAGTATAACATTTTTCTTCAAATGAGATAGAACACACACTTGGAAAGCGGTGGTATTAGAAGAAAACGTGTACTAGCTGTGGTATCTGTTTATATACCACCTAATTGATTTTATCGGAATCCAGAACTTAATCATGCCTATTTCAGCCGATCTGTATGGTGAAACCACTTTAATCTTTCCAATTTTGCTAGACTGTGTCGAAGTGGTCCGATTATGGAGTGAAATTTAAAACGCAAACGGTGTCTATTGACATTTTGCTTACCTTAAATCTTTCGTTTTTCAGCTTTACTGTTCTCGAATGTGTTACGCTAATAAAATGGCGTGTTTCCTCGAAATTGTTCACTGTAATTTTCCACGATACAGTGTGTACTAAACTTCTAGTTGCCTATGTAAAAGTGAATCAGAAATGAGTTAATTTTGTGTACGTGGTATCGAGAGCCATCAAAAACCTTTCATTGTACATCACAGTAGTTATGTGTGTAAACATGTATATGAAATATATATGAGACATTTGATGGTCTGAACTGAATAGGAGTTGCAAAAATGAAAACATAAATATCCGGTCCACAGGGCTGATTTGGAAATGGTCTTTTGTTTTTTTTATATATATGTCTATATATATATATATATATATATATATATATATATATATATATATATATATATATATATATATATATATATATATATATATATATATATATATATATATATATATTCGTCTCGAAAGTATACGATCGATCCATTCCATGACTTTTGATTTGATATTTACATAACACTGGAACTGTTTCTGATGTTGGTGTTATCATCGAAATGGAGGGAGCGATGGATTGTCGTTCTACCTTCTAATAAAACTGCCGCTATTCAATTCTGCATCACGTGAGATTGCGATTATCACACCTCTTTATGCTTTAAATTTTAGCTATTACATTAGCTCTTGTTATTTTTGGTACATTATCAGACCTAACTCTGAGCTTACCCATCGTTTGAACTGTACAATTTTGGCTGGGTCCTCATTATGGTTTATTTTCTGGTTGTTTATATGATATCAGATGTGTTTTGAACAGGCATTTGTGCCTGAGGCAATAACTGCAGAATAATCAAATCAAATATACTATAGGTACAATCAAAGGCAAGTTTGTCATCTTCCGTTGATAAGGTGTGTGATACTTTTTATGAAATTGTTATGACACAACCATCGACAGTCGAGCTTAAACAATTGCTAATTTGAGGTTTTTAAATAATCTGTTCATATAACAGGGTTGCATTGAACGGACACTAGCCTTTGTACTCAGTTTTATCGGATTACTGAACTTGATTATGCCTACAATCAGTCGTTATATATATTCAGTTGAACCTCTTTAATCGGTATATATACAATACTGTGTATATAGAAGTAATCCGATTATGGAGTGAACTTGGAAGGAACTTACGTTTTATTTTACTGTACTCTAGGTTTATATGACTAGTAGTATTGTCTAGGAATAAAACTGGCTTTCGCTATTGCGAAAATCCATTCTTGAAATATGATAGACGTCTTCCAAACCGTTTTCGTTTGACACTAAATGGTCGTATATTTGTTCGAAATTTAAATATTTTAATGCTGTAGGTTAGTGATTCGTTATCCTCAACCAATATTGATATTTCCCCCCACTACTAAACTGACATCTTTTTTCGAATGACTTACGCGAAACAAATACGTTGGCCTCCAAAAGTAAATCAAAAATGGGTAAATTTTTTGTATTCGAACCATCGTGAGTCACTCAAAAATCGTTACGTCATGTTACAGAAATGGACCATAATATTGTAAGTCAAAATGAGTATGTGTGTATACATGTACATGAAAAATGTCTCTACCAAGAACAGAAGTTGGAAAACAAAATATGTAAAAGCAAACATGTGGTCCATATACACAATCCGGTAAATAGACCAATAAAAGGGGTTGGGCTATATATATTATAGCCACTCAAGTTAAGGAATCTGATGAAACCGATAAGGTGTTATAAATAGATACAAATGCTAGTTCACGCTTTCTTTGATAGAACAGCATTTCAAAGTGTGTTCTCCCATTTTGCTGTCATTTTTTATAGATTATTGATCCTATTCAGAGGTACATTGACAGGTATTTTGTTTCAACCTGTTTTTACAATAATAACACCGGGCGATTGAGGATTGGTCCTACTAATGGTTGGGGCGATAAGTTTGACTATATATATATATATATATATATATATATATATATATATATATATATATATATATATATATATATATATATATATATATATATATATATACAGTACAGTGCAAAAAAAAACCGGACAGCTAACATTTTTTAATTAAACCAATTTTTTAAGAAACGCAATTGTTTTAACACCAAATAGTCCTTTTTTTTATTATTTAACTCATTATTTACTCAAAATGTTATTTGGTTAAAAATTCCATGATCCCAGTGAAATAATTTGTGCGAATTTGCGAAAATAGAGAAAAACTGTCATATTTTTTGAAACCAATTAATTTTAAAAAATTTCAAAATAATATATTAATTTCGTAACTAGGCATATTTCAAAATATAAAATGTTTAAATTATCCACTAAACTATAAATTTAATATTTGGTATGACCGCCATTTTTCTTAATTACCGCTGAACATCTGTTGCTCAAGGAGTGAATTAAAGTTTGAATCACGTCAGTGCTTATATCATCCCACGCAATTTGAATTTGTTGCTTCAGTTGCTGGATGGTTTCTGGATTACTCTGACGGGCTTTATGCTTCATAATAGCCCAACTTTTTTGAATTGGGTTCATATCTTGGCTATACGGGGCCATTCCATTGTGTAGTTGGAATTATCAACCAAGTACTTTTTCACCTTCAAATAGAAATACAATTTTATGTATCAAAGTTATTTATTAATTTTTACCTGAAAGTTATACAGAAGTTTTAAATAAAGTAAAAAAACTGCATAGTCAAATGTTTTGATCTATGGGCAGGCGCATTGTCTTGTTGAAAGATGAAGCTCTCAGTTTCATTAAATAGCTCCAAAACTGATGTTTTTCAATGCCTTTTCAGCATATTCAGGTTACCGGTGGTCCCTGCTTCGACAAAGGCCAAGTAACCAACACCAGCATTACTAAAACAGCCCCAAACCATTACACCCTCAGTTTTATTCGGCACTTGTTGAATGAAGATGTCGCTGAAGAGTTCACCTGGTTTTCTACGCACAATTAGCCGTCCATCTCCCACAGGCAGTTTAAATTTGCTTTCGTCAGAGAACACCACGTTATTCCACAACTCCCTGGCCCAGTTAGAGTGCTATCTGGCCCACTGAAGCCGACAAATTTTCGAAGATAACTTTGGGAAAGGTTTCTGCATCGAGCGGTGTGCCCTAAGATTTACGTTTAGTAATCTTCTCCGAACAGTTGAACTGGAAATTTCAATACCTGTTGCTGTCGGCTTGTTATTTCGGTGAAGTTTTAATTCTGTTTCGCTTGGAACGAAGAACCAGGAAGTTATCTTGCTCTGTTGTGGTTTTCCTCGGTCTGCCTGAACCCTTGGCCTTGAGACCGCTCTGTGTTCCCCGTAGTCCTATATTTTTTTATAAGATCGGCAATTGATGATTTCTAACGTCCTATCCTATCACCAATTTCACGCATGGACAGCCCTTCCTTCCATTACGCGATAACACCACTTTTTTCTTGGTCGTTTAGTTAAGACATTTTTAGTGCTTTTTCGGCTTTTTTACACTAAAAGCTCTTTATTCATAAACATAACTTAAACGACTTATACTATCATAGTTCTAGTGAATTACAAAATGGAATCTACAAATTGGAATCTAAAAAAATGTTAAAACACTAGGTAATATTAAACGTTTTTAAAGGAATTCAAACTGTCCGGATTTTTTGCACAGTACTGTATATATATATATATATATATATATATATATATATATATATATATATATATATATATATATATATATATATATATATATATATACACTCAAAAAAAACCTGGTGATTTTAACAAAAATCCATGGTTAGAATAACGAAAAAATTCGTTCGTTTTCAGCCAACAAAGTACTTCGCAAATATAACAATTTTATTTTCGTTATTTTCTACAACATTTTATAATCCCCAAATAGTACGAATATTTTCTGTAAAGCTTTCGGGTTTCGTAAATATATTTACAAAAGTTGTTGTTAAAGTTACAAAGATCAATGTACTACTTACAAGCGAGTTTCGTAAATATATTTACAGAGGTTGTTGTAAGGTTTACAAAAACCGTTGTGATGCTTACAAAGTAATATATCATTGCTTATACGAAATTCATTTGTAAACTGTGCATTGGCTTCTCTGTAATGCTAACAATTGTTTTTGTAAAATTGATAACCTTGAAAATTGTTAACAAATTATTTCCGCAAAAATTGAGAATATTATTGTAAACTAAATCAAAGCAATGTTATTTACAAATAAAATTGTAGAATTTTCGAAATAAAATGTGGATTTTACGCAGGTATTAGAGAATAGAATATATATATATATATATATATATATATATATATATATATATATATATATATATATATATATATATATATATATATATATATATATATATATATATATATATATATATATATATATATATGTGTGTGTGTATATATATATATATATATATATATATATATATATATATATATATATATATATATATATATATATATATATATATAAATATACATATATACATATGTATACTTCATAGATGTGAATTTTCTAGTCTCAGATTTTAAATCAGCTGGTAATAATCCAATAAAACGCCAATGCCTTTGTTATTCAAAATTTATTGACTATATCATATATGATTTTCAACTATAAATATATGTATAAATTTTATAAATCACAAAATTTTCAATATAAAACTTTTACAATAATCACAAAATCTTTACAATATTATTTTAAATTATTTTCATTACTTTTTCATCAACATTTATCAAACAAATATTTTATGAAAAATAATAAAAATAAACAATATTTCATATATAAATGTTTTTTAAATTTTTTATTTATAAATTATATTTTCTTAATTATTTATGATTACTTAATATTATAATTTTTTCTTAAATTAAATTTAATTATTTGAGCTCGTTATCCTTATATGAAGTTTATTCTGTTTTTAAAATAGAATGGTTTAAAATATAAAATTAGTATTATAATTGCAATATAATTATGAGTTTTTATAAAATTACCAGTTGTTAAAATTGTTTATAAGAGTTGATGCCAATATTTGGAACTTGCTCATCTTATCTTATATTATCCTGGTCAGCAACTTTACATGCTGTGGTATTCCCAACTGCCAATAAAAGTGGTAGTAAGTTGATGTTTTCTTATATTTAATGTTCAATAACTAGTTCCTTTTGGAATATAACCCGCACTTTTTAATACATTACTAATCATATGTGGCCATCTTTTATCAATTTTTCGTGTCACGTTTGTAACGTTCTTGTAAAGTAGGAATTTGTGTGTTATATGAATCTGTAATAAAACAAAATTTAAGTGTTAAAATATAATAGATTTAGTAAGTATTAGTGATTCTAGAGATAAAGTCCATTTTTTTATTTTATTTTTTAGTTTTCTTATTTGTTTTGATAACAAAATTAACATTTTATTTTAAATTTTACAATCGGAATTTTTTATTTAAGTTTTTAAAAACCGAAAGTATGTATAAAATAATAATAAGTAAAACGAGTTTAATAATAATTACCTTGATTCATATTTGGTTTATTGTAGAGTTCCTAACACTGAAATTTGGTCTGGATGATTTAAATTACGATTCAAAATTTCTCATATGAAGTTTATATTTTGAATATAAAGTTGATAGTACAGGATAGAGTATTTTAAGCTATTAATCTGTAAAACATCTTAAGATGTTTGCTACACATATATTAAACAAATGGTAAAAAATTACAATTATTCATACATTTTTTTCTATTTCATCTGAAATAATTGTCTAGAATATTTGACAACTCCTAACTAAACGAAATTCAAAATCGAAAGAAAAAAAATAAATTAATAAAGTTAAGGTTCAAGCTTTACAGTATTTTAATAAAAAACTGCGTTAATAACCGAAGTTAACGCTGTTTTGTTATTTATAAAGCTTAATATTAAGAAAAATAATAGTTTATTTTACTTACAATAACAGTGGTCTCTCTCATAGAGATTTGTTCAACAAATTTTAAGTGGTGGCGGAAATGAATTTGAAGTCCTTATTGATCTTTGTAAATAATATAAAAATTAGTGTTTTTTGTAAACCGATTAATTTTTCATAAAACTCGTAGCAACTAAAAATTCAGAAAAACACTATCATAATTAAATAAATATTTAAAAATAAAATTAAAATTGAAAAATGACTTGTCATCAGAAATTTTATGTTAAATAACGGAACAGAATAGTCAAATAATACACAAATTTGAAATTGGTCAATCCGTTCCATTTTTTTACATAAACTTCTTAAATGTTCGATAAACGAGTATATAAGTTGAAGTTTCATATAGAAATAATTTTACTTTTAGAACAAAACGTTTTTCAAAAAGTATTAGAAAGCACGTGCTAATAATATATGAAATATTCAAATTATATGGACACATAAATGTTTAAAAAATTCACATAATATCACTTATACATTATTTTCCTTTATTTATTTCCTTACCTTATATATTTTGAAATATTCGTGGACAATTTTCTTTCCTTCTTAAGGAATTATTTTATAACTGATTTCACATTAATCCTTTTCAGCTTCACTGTGCAGTAACTTAAATCACAATGAACTATTTTGAAAATGCATTCCAATAATTTAAACATTTATTTACAAAACAGTCTGTTACATTTAACAAAATTATTACTAAAATTACGAAAGTTCTTGTAAATTTATCGAATAAATTTGCAATTTAACAGAATATTACAATTTTTATGATATCTTTTCTACTAAATTTGTACAACAAATACTTTTACAAATAAAATTGTGCAGTTAACAACTGAACACGTTTCTTTTTACTAATAAACTTGTAAAATCTAGCAACATGTAGTCGATCTTTATGGTTTGCCAAAAATATGTATTGCAAAATGTAAAACATGAAACATTTTAACTAAATTAATTTTTAATTGATGTTTAAATCTTTTGATTTTTAATTTTATTTCCCCAATATTTAATTTTAATAAATTATCTTGTCTGCCCAATATTCAATGTTATGCGACAACTATTCACATATAACACTATAAAATAGTTACTAGGTTTAAATAAATAAGATGCATATCGTGTTTCTTTGATTTACTTAATATACTCATATTTGTTTAAAAGTTTCATATCATAATCAAATAAAATGCATCTGTTTGACTATGAAAAATAATATTTCCCAAATATATATATATGGTATAAATGGACAGTGTCAATAAGACTAATAACTATTGGCACAAATAAAATTAAGGAAACTGAAGAAAGCTACGAATATGATGTTTTATATTATTTCTAGGGCTATTTAGATCTTTGTGATATGTTCTTATAAAAACACAATTTTGAAAAACTTAAAATTCAGTCGTAATATAACTTTGTTTTGTAAACATTATTTTTTGTGCGGTATTGGCCAACTCGAGAGGAAGATGTAAAGTTGTGCTGAATATATTATAATAAATGCAATCTTAGGATGATTGGAACTATATAAGTTTCGCACTCAATGACACAAACGGACTAATGGTGCTAAAACCAAACCTTAGTAAATAAATTATAATTTGAAATATTACCATAAAATTTAATATCGCATTTATACATATAAATTGTATTTGTCGTTTCATATCATAAATTTGTCTTCGAAACCCAAAACCAATCATATTTATTTGTAAAATTTTATTAAATATTTACAATATAATATTGTAATTTTGACTACAAATGCAACTCGTGTAAGCCATATACGATTTGTAAAATAACTAATATACATTTTGTATTGTAACTTTTACTAAATAACACCGTAAATATGATGTACCATAGAAAATTAAATTACAAAAAAATTATTGTAACCAATTTGTAAAACTTACAATAAAAACCCTTACAAAACAGGTGTAAAGCTTACAAAATTGATAGGAAAGTTAAAAATTTCTGTTTACGCTATAAAATTTGTAAATTATTTTTTTGAGTGTATATATATATATATATATATATATATATATATATATATATATATATATATATATATATATATAGTTGATTCCAAAACTATGTCACCTTTCTATGTAACTACACATGAATAGTTTAGGATCACGTGAGGTTGTGATTTATCAGAAAAGTCTATATATACTTAAATTCACTTTGTTGTGATATCAACACTGCGTTTTCCTCTTAAGGTATTAAATTTTAACTATTACTTAGGTTAGGATAGGTTGAGTGGCTGCTACAGCACACTTAGACCGGCGATGATCCGTTGTGATACCACAGGATCTTATACTTTCGTATTACCCGTATTAAAACCAGTTTGAGCTTCTTATATAGTGTGATTAGTCTCGCACCTTACAGTTTTCGAGATCAGAGAGGTAATCTATTGAAAATTTACCCAAATGTTCATGTCTTTTGTGTGCTAAAATACAGGTTCTGAAAAAATCATTAGCTTCTAGACCTAGCCTTCTCACATGTAGGCAGTGTCCTGTGAGTATTCCCACGATAGTTTTAAGTTAACATCGTCGTAGAGAGATCAGTGCGTCTTTGAGCGTGTCATTTCCAGCTTGGCCAGACTTGCCTTGCTACACTACATGAGAGGTTATTCGTTCATTTTTCATTCGCTGATGCTACTACCTCCTTTTTTACACAGTTTTGGGTGACCTAACGGGTCTTCCTAACTTTGCTCTTTCCGGTAGCAGTAGGAGAGTTGTACCATGCCTAACTAGTTTGTCCATCCTGCAGTTCTTCTTGACGATCAAGTAACCGCGAGCCCACACTATTTGAATGTTGAAATGTTCACTCATCTCATTCAGAGACAATACTACTGGGGCGACCCAATGCCACTCTAGACGTCAGAGAAACAGAATTCAGCAACTTGACTGTCCACATAGATTGTGATATCGATGAATTTCGCTTGACTGTCCACATAGATTGCGATATCGATGGAGGATACCACATTATGTCTCAATCAATTCAAGACATCCTCAATCGCAATTACCTCTGCCTGTTACACGCTTCAGGGATCAGGGAGACGAACTGATTAGACGATAGCTATTACTTAAGATTTTACAATGTTTGGTACATTGCCAGATCTAACACTGAGTTTAGCCATCTTTTGAACTTTGCAACTTTGGCTAGATCCAGTCATTAATACCAATTATAGTCAATTTAAGTTCTTTCTTTAGAATTTTACATCAGTATGGGTTATTTCTGGTTACTTATATGACATCAGATGTGTCTTGGATAGTCATTTGTTCCTAAGCCATTACCTGCAGAAGTTCAAATACACTAGCTACAAACTGTGTGATGCCAACATTGCTTTTTAAGGAATTGTCAACCACCGGCTGACAGTCAATCTTATTCCATTGTTTGTTTCAGGTTTCCATAATCTGTCCAGGTAAAAGTATTTCACTGACCGGGCACTTGTACACTATATATTTTTATATAATATAGCTGTATGCCACTTGATTTGTACCTCAGTAAGGTGACAGATAAAGTCACACAGGGCTAAAAAAAAGAGCAATTAAAATCATTAATATGACAGATCGAAAGTTTTATTTGTCAGTATAAAGTTTCTGTTTTAAAATTCAAGTTTTACTTTTATCATATTCAACAAAAAATGTCGGTATTAAAATAAAAATCCCAAAAGTTTAATTAAAAGAAATTAAAAATAATTAATTTTTCCCTCCTTTCGTTCTATGTGTATAAATACTCGTATATAGACAAAAAAACTTTATGCTAAAAATAATTTCAAATAAAAAACTTAATTCAAAACAAAACACAATAATTTTTAAGTATGGAAACAAACATTTAATTATTTAAAATTATACAGCATAAAATAAATAAATTAAAATTATATTTATCATTTGGTTGCCTGGATATGGGTAACAAACTGTGGCAACTTTTCTTCCATACACATTCATTCACACACGTAAAACTTACAAAAGCTTCGGCAAATTTATTATATCTAAATAAGTTTACACTCGTAACTTTTTTATGTACACATACCTACTAAAAAAAAGTTTAAGTAAATATTTATTAAAAATATTATTCCTTAACAAATCCTCAGATGAAAGCTTTCTTGGTTTTTTAATGTTGATGATTTATAATATGGATATTGCTTTATTTGGGACCATACATCACAAAAAAGTGTATCTTCATTTATGCATGCATCTATACGTTTCACATAGACTCCTTGGTTAAACTTTTGTACGTGTCAAGCTTCACTGCAAGATTTCTTAAAGCTTTTATTGCTTTTTTTTAAATAATTTTAATGAAAACGGTTTAAAAGCTTTGAATAGTTTGGTTAGACGTCAACCAAGACAGACCAAAGAAGACAATTTCTGTCAATAACCATTGAGATATTAAATCGCCAAGTTACAATAATATTTGGAACTAGGCTTAGCGATTACATTTAGTCCTGCTTTTTTATCAGTTGAGAACAATTGGTTTTGTTTAAAGGTACAATAACAGAAATCGGGACATTTGTAATAAGTGTGAAGTCCTTGTTATGAAAATTAATATTTGTGATTAAACAAACTGTGAGCATCACCAAGATCCCGCAAATCATTCCGAAACTAACGAAGTAGTAATGAAATTACCAGCTAAAAAATCCCGTCGTTAAAAAATTCATACCTGTAAGGTTATTAATATTGACGGCCTAATGAACAGTATGTAGTTTGAGCCTGAAAAAACTAAAGATTCGTCGCGATTGAATAAATTCCTAAATATAAAAACGTAAAATGGGTCTCCGCTAAGAAAAAATCATTCCTTGATACAAAAATTTAAAATGTGTCCCTGCTACAACAACAACACACAAAAATATTTTTGCCCAAAATTCGTATGCAGCAAACAAAATTATACCAGGTGATCAAAAAACCATACAAGTAAATTCATTTAAATTTTACATCGACATGCAGCGCAAACGTTGCTGAACTAAAAAGGAGAAATACTTAAGGGGAAATAGAATAGTATTTCTTTTTAAGTAGGCGGGGCTTTTATTAAATTGAGCTACGTTTGCGCCTGAATGTGGCCTTATATAATTGAAAAAAAATTACTTACATTTTACGGTTTTGTATAGAGAAATGATTTCTTAGCTGAGACACATTTTATGTTTTTGTATGCAACCGCGACGACGCTATCAGGTTCAAATCGATAGATTAAATCTATCAGTTTTTTTTGATTCTCACGGAACTGCCCAGTTCTTACTAACAGGTACAAAATTGTTCGTAACATTTTGTAAACGTATTGTAATATTTGACTTTAATCAACATTTCGATACGTACATATTTAATTTTGGTTCCCACATGTATTGTCTTGTTGTCGTTGCTTGAGCTGAAAAGTATTATTCCTCTGCGTCGTATGATCGAATGAACGATTCGTGGTGTACGTTATAGCCCATTAGTTTATCTTGGTAGAGTGGATTGTTAACGATTAAATAACGTAAAGGTAGAATGTTTAGCACTCTTTTCGCTAATTTTAGGAGGAAAGCACTGTCTGAAAATTTCAGTATGCGTCCTATAATCTTGACATCTCACAATAATATTTTAAATAAGGCTTAGTGATAACATTAAGACCTGCTTTTTATAAGATGAGAACATTTGGTTTTGTTTAAAGTCCTTGTTATAACAATTAATATTTGTGATGAAACCAGTGAGCATCACGAAGATCGAGCAAATCATTCCGAAACAAATGAGTAGTAATGTAATTGCAACTTGGCTTTAGTGATATTCAGAAAAAAATAGTCAAAAACCTTTTCCGTGAAGCAACTAAAAGTTCCATTGGCAGCAGCACGCAGCTATCCTTTCTCTCGTTATAAATCCATACCTTACAGAAGAATTAAATATTCAATAACGATTTCTTACATTGTAAACAAGATTTATGCATATTAAGCCTGAAAAAATGAAAGATTTATTCTATCAACTTAAACTGATAGATTTCAAGTCGATGTAATTGTCACCGCTAAGAAAGAGCATTCCTTGATACAAAAATGTAAAATGTGTCCCTGCTACCACAACAACACCATACAATCAAACTAATTTTAATTTGGATTCGATATTCAGCGGAATCGTTGCTGAATTTAAAAGGCGAAGAAATACTTAAGGGAAAATAAGATATTATTTTTCTCTTTAAAAAGGCGTTACCGTTTTTTTCATTGCGCGTGAATGTGGGTTGAAAATTAAAATAGATTTGCTTGTATGATTTTCTGCTCGCCTGGTATAATTTTTTCGATTCATACGAATTTTGTTCAACAAATTTATTTTTTACGTTTTGTTTGTTGTTGTAGCGGAGACACATTTTACATTTTGTATCTATAGGAATGATTTCTTAGCGGTGACACATTTTATGTTTTTGAATTTAGGAATGTATTTAGTTGCGGCATCTATCAGTTTTTCAGACTCTCACGGGTCTGCCCATACCTTACTTATCTGTACTTACTTTTTTATCTATAAAAAAAGCAGCGTTGCCTTAGGCTTTCAACATTCTAAATAAAATTATTAAAACTGATTGTATAAATTATTTGTCATTATTCAACATGTCGATACGTGCATATTCACGGAGGATTTTGATTCTCATATGTGTGTGGAACCTTTTACTCCCATATGTATTTATCTTGTTGATGTTGCTTGTGGGTAAAAAATATTATTTTTCAGGTCGTATGAATTCGAATGATGTAGCGATTCGTAGTGCTGCACATATTGGGCGAGTCACTTTAATTGTGTTGATTTGGTAATACTCGAACATCGACAACGATCAAAGTTGATAGTCATGCTACTGCTGAGTGTTTAATATTAGAAGTAGTGGAACAAAACTACAATTTTGTTCTATATTTTGCTTTGCGGTTTCTTCTGGGCTGGTCATAGAGTCTCTTGTAGTTAAATAGTTTGTACGACATCGATGATATAAATGTTGGATCATTCCTCTTGCATGTGTGATGTGATGAATCTAGTTTATCCGCTTTAGATGTATCGAAAGATGGTTACATCTATTTATGTGCAGTTGGAAAGTGTCAGCACAAAGTACGTTATAGCCCATATAGGTATTTCGTGTTACTGGGCGAAATTTAAGCAGCTAACATTATGATGTTTGTTCCATTGTCCAAAACGCAGCGAGCAGTCCAATATAGATTTCACGAATATGTCGTAATAAAATGCCCATTTTCGAAGTTACTATAATATATTCGAGACATCATTTGATTTCTGATAAATTGCCACTGCTGCTGATTTTAATTCGGGATGTCAACATTTTCATCGTCATTTTACCAGGTTTCTGATGGAAACAAAATATTGTTTGAATCAATTACGGGATCGCTGAAGTCCCGCATGTATTTTCAGAGACTTTGGCAACTGAAAGTAACCATGGAAATGTTTCATCTGTCATTCGTGAAATCAAGAATCGTTCCTCCTTATAAAATCTATAATCATTGTCTTTTGGAACTATACAGTCCTTCAATACTGAAATGGTAGATGTTCTGTGTTCTATTGGGTCGTCATATTTATCAATATTACGTGTTGCAACGTAACCGGAAGCTTTGCGTTCAAGTTTTTCACCAGTTTTTCGTGAATTCCGAAAAGTTAACCATATACTCGTGTTACTTTATTTTGTTCGTTTTGTTCAATCTATCTGATACATCAATGTTTGTGGTGATAATGTACAAATTGTAAATAACGAAAACATTTTCTTTTTGACAAAAGCTTCCTGTTCAGTACTTTGACCTCCAAAAAATAAATCTGTTGCTATTTTTACGATTTTATTATCTGCACGTTGCAGTATCGTATTATTGTATTCATTGGCGGAATTATAAGTAAAAAAGAGACGAATCCCATGTGGCCATAATTGATCAGCCTGTTCCTTTGCAAAAAATAGCGATTCAATAATTGCTAATTCGTCTTCTATTAATATCGTGCTCGCCATAGTACTGGTTCTGCTATACGCTGTTTTGGCTGTTTATATATCGGTGTGGCGCAAACAAGCGGCAGTTGCCGTAAATCACCAATGAAAATCATGTCTAACCCACCTGTTAATTTATTTTTTATATTCATTGTCATTTGTTTTACTCTATAGCATTAATTTGAGCTAATAATACTGCACCAATCATTCTCACTTTTCGTAACGCTCTCGTCACGCATTAACCAGCTTACTCCCTAAGTCAATCGTACGTAAGAAGTTTTACTTTAAACATTCGGTGAGTCTTATATGATCTTGACGTTGTATGTAGCTCTGGTAAGTAGACGGTCAAGATTATTCCAAAATGTCCTTAGATTGCTATATTTTTTATTTTTTTTTAAATTTTATTCTATGCTATCTATTTTGGGGCTCAAGGCTCTCCCAGCTCTTTCGCGGTTCGCTTATTTACGTCCTACTTTACGCCTTAACGGCCAAATCGAGGACGTACGGCTATAGGTCCGATTTTCGTAGAACCATCTTCGCATTGCATAGCTCCACGCCAGCCTATAGTACTGACATGGAAGATGGGTCGGCCCATGAGTTCTGCACTCCAACAGGGGGTCATAGATGTGTTCATTAACACCACCGATCGTAATCAGATGGTGAAAAATCCCTTTTGCATCCTGCCCCTATCGGGATTCGAACCCGGTACCTCCCGCTCCAACTACCACAGGTTATATGAATTATAGATTGCTATATGAATCAAGGTTTCATGATGATTATTATATCAGTTTTCGAACGTTAAACGCTACGTGTCCTTTTTCTGGTTCATCGACTGTTATCAAATTTCTTTCCTGGTTTCATTTTAAGCGCCAATGCTAATATCTTGCAGGTGGTTCATTTCCAATCAGTAACAAACTATTCATCATAAACTGTTCGAACGACTCGAATTAGTAACTCTTTGAATCATAGGTTTGGACCCATTGTAACGCCGAACTTTCAACTCCAAAGCGTTCATAAGTTTTAAGCCACATACTTTTGGCACAAACGAATGTAGTTCGGAACAGCACGAAATCATCTCATTCTTAGTGGCTCTTATTCCATTTTATTTTGTTTTGCGATACCATAGTTAGATGGTTTAGTACATCAGTCAAATATATAGCGGATCCAGATTGATGAACCATCAAGTTTTTGCCAAATCACATCCCATGCATAATGTTAAAATTAGAAATCTTCTAATATGATTTTCAACACCGTGTTTGTAATGATTTTGAATAAGCTCTTCGTTTATGGTGTTTTTGGAATCTGCGTTTAATCGAAAAGAAAAGTTCAACGATAACTGTGAATGGAATTTCCAGGAAAGTATATTGATTAAGAGATATGTTCCTCTAAGCTTTCCAACGTAACACATACATTCTTTATTTTCAGAATCCCAGTTCTTATATATATTATGGGCAGTGTCCTAACTCCACAATTTTCTTTCATATCCACCCTAAAGCCGTTATTTAAATGCTATATTTTTGTTCCATAATTTCAGATTAAGCAAAATTTACCTTTTCGTGATACACGAGCCACCTCGAAAATTATCTAATCTGCAAACTGGGCAGCTCACCTTTACTAAATCACATTAGATAAATATTTTTAAATGAATTGATTTTAATGTACCCAAATCGTTTTGTATATAACCTAATAACCTAAATAACGACATACACAAGTATATATTTCGATTCATTTTTTCGTAAAGCCTATCAAGATTATTTTTTTCGTTCGTTATAAGAATCCGACTGAGCACAGCATAAAAAACGTGAATCGATTTAAAGTATGAATATGTACACATATACGGGTATGTTTGTGTTCGAGAATTTCTCTCTCCCGCTTCGTCTATTTATGTACAAAAAAAATTTAAATTATTTGCGGTTATATGGTTAATTCATACCTTCGTGATACGTAGCGTGACCAACTTTAGCTATAGATACGAGTATGTATATACTCGTACGAAAAAGAAAATTGGATTGAACACAACAACAAAAAATAGTTTGAAATGAAAAATTTACCCAAGGATTTTTCTCGTAAGCCTCATAATATATACTCGTATGTACATATATACACAATGAAAGCGAAATATTTTCCGGATATGATGAAAATGCTAAAGTATTATTTTTTATAATATGCACCCAGGTTGGGAATTTTCCGACTGTAAATTGAGAATTGCGTAATAGACTGAATTGGATACATGCGTGCGTATACCAAGGTGATTATAGCCTAATGTCAAATAATAATTTATCATTGGGACCTTCTCGTATATACGAAACGAGGTTTGTAATAATTTTCTACATGGTTGGTGAAGGGTTGCGCTTTATAAACGATATGCGTAACGATAATTCGTTCAAATGATTCAGTTAATTAGGACTCCGCATTATCCGCCTTCAAAGGCATTTAAAACAGTAATGCTGATTACACAAGATCTTGTTGATTCATAAAATTTTATGCTTTTGGAGAATACAAAAAAATTGAAAATCGTTTTTTTCTGAGAAAGGAAGCTGGGATTTTCGCGTTATGATTATATGTTTGTTTTGAACATTAAGTCTAATGCTTTGAACACTTTAAGCGGTATTTGTTATATGTTAAGCAGCATCTTGAGATGTTTAATAAGATAAGTGAGTAAAAGCTTTATGCAAAGCTTTTTTTTAACTCTATTACTCAGATATGATTCTGATGAATTTCCACAATTCCAATTGACGGTTAAATAGACAGAAGATGGAGTAATTGGACCACTGGTCCATTTTGACAATACTAGGAAACTTGAGAGTATAGTATTTCATTATTGTGTATCATTAGCTTCATTTTTTATTGGCAGTCAATAGCACTCTTTCTGACCAAATTAACCTGCCCAAAGTTCTTACGTGCATATGCGATATCATTGATAACTCACAGAAACCGATTATTTGGAATTGGTCTTCATTTGACGGTTGTAAAGCAGTTGTAACAAATCTTTTATTTTTCCATGATGTTGCATTAAAGTTCGATGACAGAAACATGCTGTCAGATTAAAGTGCTTGTCCGCTTATCGCGGATTCTACGTATATAAATATCGAAGTAGTTGTCCATAAAATTTACGCTCGATTTTTAATTGCGTTTGTTTGTAGCTGTAAATTAACACTTTTGTCAGGATTACTTATTCACTCCTCCTCAGCCCACTGTAGTTTTCCTGTACATAACAAATACTACTTCCCAAAAAGTCATAAGATTGTATCAAAGTCCAGAAGAATGATAACGTATGGTATCGGTTTTATTGGCTGCTCTTTGTATCTCCCGCTGAAATCCAACTTTATGATGTATTTTCCGCCGACAAATGATTATTTAACTGCAACACTCCAAACGTCAAGTGTACTTTCATACAGTTAAATTTGGGTCTATCGATTACAATTCACATTGCTTTATCTTCATCTGAAGTATCGATTAATATTCGTATGGTTACGTATTAGTAGGATGTAAACAATGGCAGTTTAATAAATCCTATTTTCTTACCCATAAGTTTAGTCCTGAAAGCAAGGTTGGAATTTTCCCCTAGTTCAGTTCGTATATTTGTTTTTCTTTTTGATATTGAAAATCGTATCCAAAACCATGTATGTATTTTGCCCTCATTATAAGACTTTTCAGAATATTAATTTCGTACCCAAAGAACAGATTTTTGGTTATAAAACAGCTCCGATGGATACACTAAGATTCGACCTCATAATATATCATATATGTGTCTACGAGCAATCAAGTAAACTAAGCAACATTAGCAGATGACATAGCAGTACTCAAACATGTATGTGAAGTTAGCCCGAAAAGTAGCCCGAAAAAAATGTGTCCTTGTAAAACTTTAATCCGAAAAATTTATAAAAACTGCATTCTCTAAATTCTCATCCCGAAATAATTTTTACATCTGTATATAAAGCTGTTTGATTTTACATGTAAAACTAAATTTACAACGCAAATTAAATAATATAATAAAACATAATAAACATTTTGTTTATTCGCCATGCAAATTTATCAAAAATAATAATAATAATAACAATGATTTAAACGAAATCATAAATGATCGTTGAACATATGGTATAAACAAAATACATGTTTACGTGGTCGTCCTCGCAGAAACTTCCAAAAAACAACTGAAACTGCTTCGAAAAATTGATCAATATCACAAATCTAAATATAAACCCAGATTATCATACCAGTTAGATAGAAGGAATACATTTACACGAGTCAGTACATATTGATCGGAACATAAAAATTCAAATTTTCACGGTTACATTTTCTTCCGTAGCGAATTCCACAGGGATATCCGACTTCTTCGGCCAATGTCCTGACCTAGTGTTGGTCACCAGAAATCCAAAACATACAGCCCCAGTACCATATCAGTTGGATAAAAGGTTTATATTAACCCGAGTCGGTACATCATGGTCGGAACATAAAAATTCAAATTTTTACGGTTACATTTTCTTCCGTAAAGAATTACACAGGAATATCCGACTACTTCGGCCAATGTCCCGAGTTTATTATTTTTTTTTTATTATTAAAGTTGGTTGGAACCCTATAAGGTTCCACACTCAATGCCACAAAGGACCCATGGTTCAAACCTAGGATTACATCAAAGCGCGCAGACGCGTTCTGCAACCTTAGCAAACTGAAGCAGTTTGAACCAGGGCAGAGAAAACAGTAGATTTACAGGAATAAACCTGCAGCTAAACACAAGAGATCTCATACGATCGAAAGCTGGACAACTGCTGATGAAGTGTAAACTATCGTCAACATCTTCCAGACATTCGTCGCATACGGCATCATTGGCCAGTCCCATGCGATGAAGTTGGCTTTTGAAACGGCCATGGCCATTAAGTATATAGAGACTAAAATTCTCAAGTTGTCCTTTTTCAATGAAAGAACGTAATATGACAAGTAGCGGTAGCTGACCACGTCCGCTTTAGATTCGATAGGGTAACTGTTTTAATTGTTTTTTTTACTATATAAGCAGGTAAAGACGCAGCTGGTTCAGGACCTGAGAAATATAGGTGAGAAACAGTTTTAGCCAAACAGTCTGCAATTTCGTTGCCCTCAATGTCACAATGGGCAGGAACCAATATGACCGTTACCTTGTTGTTACGACCAAGGAGATTTAGAAATTTCTTACAATCCAGTACCAGTTTAGAGCTGGTTAGAGGGTTGCTCAAGGAGTTAAGGACAGTTTTACTATCCGTACAAAATATAATCTCTTTGTCGTCCGCTACGAGATTAAAAGCTAACATCACGCAGTGAGTAATCGCAATTAATTCCGCTTGATGAATAGTACAGTAGATCCCCAGACTTCCAGAGATTCTCAGATCATGCGAAGGACAGTAGTAACCAAAGCCGGATATCTGTTTGAGAAAATCTGGTGAGAACAACATATCCCTGGATGGATGAAACACCTCAAATGATCTATGGAAATTAAAGACAGGCAGAAGCCTATCAGTTACCATGTCAAGTTCTGGCATAGCCAGTTTAAATTCATTAAAAATAGATCTATGGCCTGAAATAGTGCCGAGAGCATTCCACGCCCCAACACTCCTCAAGCGAAAGGCCGCCGAACAAGCTGTACCTAAAATAAAGGATTGTAACTGGGGTAGAGAGAGAATTAGCTCCACAGCTAGGAGCGGAGTTGAAGCCATGGCTCCAGTTACAGCTCGACAAGCGAAGTTTTACAAACAATTGAGTTTAACAATTGAAGATTTAAGTTTAACCACTACCCACCAAACAACAGATGCATAAATTAGCATTGGGAGAACCAGTGATTTGTAGATAAAATATAACATTTTGGGGGATAATCTCCAAGAATTACCAAAAGCTCTACGGCATTACCAAAAAAAAGCAGTGGTTTTTTGTAGTTTAAAGTCCAGATGATATACTTCCAAGAAAGTTTGTTATCCAGAAAAACTCCAAGGTGTTTGACGTAGGCTGAGCTATTAACCTTACAATCAAAAAGTGATGGTACAGAACAAGCTGCAGTGTTCCTACGCCTTGTAAATATAACCAAGACGGTCTTAGATTTAGGGTTCGATACCAAATTAAGTACATGCATTCGAAAGTGCCCACTAGAAACTCGTTGCTGTGCATAGATCTCTCAATCCTAGTTAAGAGTTCATGTAAGGCAGTCTCAGAGAATTTACCAACTCTGAAAGCATGGTGTCTATTACTGAGCGGAGCGATAACTAAATGTTAGTCTCTAATAAATCTATCAATAATCCTTTCTAAAGATTTCAGAAAGGTTGATGACAGGCAAATAGGCCGAAACGAGTTGGGGTCGGTGTAGTCCGACTTGCCAATTTTAGGAATAAACATTACTTTACTTCTGCTCCAAGATTGTGGAACAGAACTAAAAGCGATACATGCCTGGAACAGATGTAGTAAATGTTCCTTAATGAGAGGAAATCCATGCTGTAATACAGCAGGAAATACACCGTCAGGACCGGCAGATTTGAAGGGTTCGAAAGAGAACACACTCTAACGTAGGACCTCATAATTAATTAATCTACAGGCTAAGTCCCAATTGGGACTTACATCCAAATTGTTAATGACTACACCAAAATTGTCGGTAGTAATGGTTTTACATCCCGGGAAATGGGTAGTGAGAAGTAAATCACCTACTTCCTTTTTTGAGGAAGTAAGCTTGCCATTAGGTAGACGAAGTGAATCAAGTCTACATGTATTATTCCTGCTCAGTGACTTGTTAAGTCTAATTACAGCAGGTAAGCTATTAATCTCCTCACAGAAGATTACCCAGGCAGATCTTTGCGATGCTCTTAGTTCTTTTTTGTACACTTTTTGTGCAGCTAGGAAGCTGTCCCAATCAGACTGAAGATTAGATTTTCTTTCCTTATTCTTCAGCTTTCTTGTAGTCTTCCTTAACTTTTTTAAAGTGGAGCACCAGAAAGGTTTGTTCTGAGTTTTTTGATTCGAGACAAGTTGACTCAAAGTCTCAAACGCTGTTGTAATAGATTTAGAAGACCAGAAGCCTGCAATTCTAAGTCCACAGACGAACAAATCTTCATAGGTGGTTCGAGTAAGGAAACAAGCTCTCGAGAGAATGTTTCCCAGTTGGTAAGGTTTAAGCGCAATTATTTTAAGATTAATATTAAAAGAAATACACCTGTGATCGGAGGTGAGAATACCATTCGTCACTCTCCAGTTTAAAATAAATTTTGTGAAGGACATGGAGCACAAACTAATGTCAATTACCTCCCTGCGGGCAGAGTTAACAAAATATAATATTGAGGATATCCAACTCAGATGAACTTAAGTAGTTTAACAGAGCAGAACCTCTGTTATTAATGTTGGTACTTCCCCAAAGAGAGTGATGTGCATTAGCATCACAACCAGCTATCAGAGGAATATTTTTAACCTTACACCAGCTTACTAGGTATGTTAAATCCTCAGAAGGAGGTGGAGTAGCGGAATCGTAAGCAAAATAAACTGAGGCAATAACCACTTCAGTTGTAGAACAAGAAGAAAATGTAACCGTAAAAATTTGAATTTTTATGTTCCGACCATGATGTACCGACTCGGGTTAATATAAACCTTTTATCCAACTGATATGGTACTGGGGCTGTATGTTTTGGATTTCTGGTGACCAACACTAGGTCAGGACATTGGCCGAAGAAGTCGGATATCCCTGTGGAATTCGCTACGGAAGAAAATGTAACCGTGAAAATTTGAATTTTTATGTTCCGATCAATATGTACTGACTCGTGTAAATGTATTCCTTCTATCTAACTGGTATGATAATCTGGGTTTATATTTAGATTTGTGATATTGATCAATTTTTCGAAGCAGTTTCAGTTGTTTTTTGGAAGTTTCTGCGAGGACGACCACGTAAACATGTATTTTGTTTATACCATATGTTCAACGATCATTTATGATTTCGTTTAAATCATTGTTATTATTATTATTATTTTTGATAAATTTGCATGGCGAATAAACAAAATGTTTATTATGTTTTATTATATTATTTAATTTGCGTTGTAAATTTAGTTTTACATGTAAAATCAAACAGCTTTATATACAGATGTAAAAATTATTTCGGGATGAGAATTTAGAGATTATGCAGTTTTTATAAATTTTTCGGGCTGGCCCGAAAATATTAAAGTTTTAGCAAGGACACATTGTTTTCGGGCTACTTTTCGGGCTAACTTCACATACATTACTCAAACTGCATGATAAACCCAATCAAACTTCAGGTACAGGAGACTGAAGTTTCAGGTTAGTCACGATCAAAAAATTGACGAAAGCAGAGAATTACAATCCAATTATCGAAACATGTAATATTGATAGTGCGTAGCGGCATATGCCCACCAATAAATGATTAACCAGGATATATTTCGAACAGATAAATTAAATTATTACCTCACCAAACGTCTCACAGCGTACTCAATTGGAATTAAAACTATAACTATAATATATTGACTAATTTATAACAATCTAACAAGTCATAACAAATGTTTATATCATTAAATAAACTTCATAAAAATCCCCTTGAATTATTTGACAAATTTCTGCTTAATGCTTCACCCTACAATAATAAGTATATTTTCATTTTACTTCTCGAATTTTAACTGTGAAATTGGAAACGATGGAGTTCCATAGTCGAATAAAAAAGAATCAAATTCATTTAATTTGACCTTGACCTTCAACTATGAGTAAATTATATAACAACAACCCACATAAATTTTGTTGTGTCTGATTCATTCATTCATAAAACAGCAAAAATTCAAAAAAATTTACGTTTTTATTTTGTCTGGAAGTTTGGATAACAGCTGTTTCGATACTATCTGTTTCGGTTTTTAATACAGTTATGATATGTATCAGAAAGAGAAAGGAAAATGTATTTCTAAAATCGAAAGAGACATGCGCCGTATGATATAGAGCTATCCTAGTTTGCTTTGTGCAAACCAAAAAAAATGAAAGGAATTAATCAAAATAGCACAAAGTGACGATGCAATATACTAAATATACAGTATGCGTGAACTTACTTAAAAATAATTTTGAAATAGGTGTTGGACTCTTTTAACGTATTTCATTATCGCTATCTTACTTCTCTTTTTTATCCAAAATAGCGTATGGGCGTTTATAATTTTCGATGTACGTTTTGTTCATCGGATCAAAGAAATGTGGTTGTTGTGCTCCTTTAATTAAAAATCGCTTGAAATACAAAAACAAACACGATTTTTCAGTAGCGTAGAACCAAATCGTATCAAAGAGGATATGAATTATGTACGATCATGTCGCTACAGTGCAAGCGAATTACAACAACTTACATAATTATTTTAGGTTATTTTTGAAACATCAAATTACTTCCCCGCAAGTGAATTCTCCACCGTTTTTGATAGATTATCTATGCTATAATGCGTTGGGGGCCTGATTGCGCTCGCTTATAGTGATTAGGCTTGTTGCGGCATGAATCGAACTGACTGCATGCTGTATTTGTGGATGCCCGTATTGGTCAATATTAGTGATGTTTAGCATGAAAATTTTTAGAAGTTGTGTCAAAAGCTATTGACGTGTATGTGGAATGTTCCTTAAACCGAACCGTTGAGGTCATCAATGATCACGTATAGTAATGTGGTGTTCAATAAAAGGTTCGTTACACAATCAATTAAATCGAACAAAACAATCAAATTGTGATGATTGTGGTATAGCACTACAATCAAATAAATCGTAATTTTGAGTTTAGTTCTTGTAAATCGATAGCAATCTTCGATATCACGCGGCGTTACATATTTTATGTCGAATATGCAGATATATTAGGTCAAAAATGAATTATACTTGCTGGGCGCAGCCCAGAAGCTCTATTTTGATTTCAAATGTGAAATTCCTGGTATTGTAATGTGTGTAGATAGAACGCTTATCAATATTGTAAAGCAAGCAGGAGACAATTTGTGATCGTAAACAAAAGAATTCGATGGGTGAATTATACATATCCGGGAGTGAGTCATGGCTCTTTTATTCAGAGAAACAGTGAAACCTCGGAGTATTTCCTGTATGTGTACAATAGAAGCTTATTATCCCACAATTCCGCACTATACACGTTTGGGAAAACTGGTGAATATGTCTTCTTGGTGGTCAACACCATTTACACCATCGAAGCAACTCTTGCGACTTCAGTTGACGATGTATATTTTGCACCATCCCATTTGCTTATAGATGATAAGTCATTGTACAAAGTCGAAGTGAGCAAACAGTACTCTTTCATCAATTGTGATTGTTATGCTGGCCGCTGACATGTCAGGCCAATGATGTTCGAATCGACCTGGGAAAATAAATACTCTATCAGTTTTGTGGGTTGATAATTTCGTTGGAAACGAAGTGAGTTTCGTCTGTAGCTGTTTCGTTTATGATTATTGCAGACACTGCGATGAAATCTATTTGACAATATTGTCTCGGATGTCTGTCAGTTATAGAGTGAATTGCTCGAGTTACATGCTTATGGTACAATATTTGTAATGTTTGATTGCCAAATCTACTATGAGTCATTTCCGATCGATTGCTGGATATTTTGCATCTGTACATGTTTATTGGAAAATAATTCTTATAGAGTTCCCAAGACATGTTATTGTACTGTTGCAGAACTGTTCATTCGGCAGTGTTCGATGCATCTACATCAAAACTGTCGTGTATAAAGCTCGGCATTCGTCAGACATAAACTTGTTTTTGGTTGTCTTAGGTTTCTTAAGAAGACCTGCCATGTGTGTATGTATTGGGACTAGAATGGAAGGGATGGTAGTTATTGACCATGCCAACGTACCGCTGAATACTTTTAATCATTAATAAGCTGGGAAATTCCTAAATCCGGCTTGCCTTTTTAAAGACAATATATACAAGACCTTCGAATATCTCTCAAGTATTCAGAACTTTGATTCAAATGCAACTCAACTGACGTATGTCAATGTATAGCTTCACCGAAAAATAGGAAATTGGCATTATGTCGCGGACACCTGATGAGATGGATCTAATGACCAAAATCTATAGTTCTTAAAGAGAGCTTATTACAAATAATTTCAGTAATGTGGTGCAGTCGTTTTTGGACCAACTAAACTTTGGGCAGCTTTATCATAGTTAATCAAGCCTAAAGCTTTCTTCAAGGTCTGTTTAGATGGTATAATTGCAGAGTAAAGTACAACGATAGAGCTGACATATTGTTAGAGAGACCGCATTTTGTAGTCCCTTTAACCATAGGTCATCTCAAGTTCGAGCTTACAAGATAGGAGTAAGACAATTCACTTGTTTGACAATATATGCGGTTTAACTTACAACTTTGTCGGAATTGGGAGCTTTTTATAGTCTCGCACAAAACTATTTGCTTAACTAAGACTAAAAACACAAAACGGGTGATTCTAAAACTAATAATTAAAAACAGTAATGCTGATTACACAAGATCTTGTTGATTCATAAAATTTATGCTTTTGAAGAAAACAAAAAAAAGTTGAAAATCTTTTTTTCTGAGAAATCTTGCTTTAAATGGGAAGCTGGGATTTTCGCGTTATGATTATATGTTTGTTTTGAACATTAAGTCTAATGCTTTGAACACTTTAAGCGGTATTTGTTATGTTAGGAACATCTTGATAATATGTTTAATAAGATAAGTGATTAAAAGCTTTTATGTTTAACTCTATTACTCAGATTTGTTTCTGATGAATTTCATCCATCCCAATTGGCGACTCGTTGGACCACTGTTTCGTTTTGCCATTACTAGGAAATTTAAGAGTAATTACTAATTCAATAATTCGTATAATATAGCCTAGCTTTTTTCAGATGAGATATCGAATTGCCACGTTTTACCTGTTAATTCGGTTAACCGCCCTGCAGAACCTGGAATGAATCACTTCAACATATGTTGTTATTTTTAAAATCATTGTAATATCATTGAAGCACACTTTTTGATCGAATAATCCTACCTCAGAATCCATCGTCGATTTGTTCTAACCTTTTCTAGCGCCACAAAAAATCACAGGATATACTACATCGATTTGGGAACGAATATGTTGCTTCAAAGTCGGCCGGATCGATTTTTACACTGTAGGCAAATACAATCTGGGCACTAAACAGGATGATTGGAATATCCTAAGACAATCGAAAGGTGTCGTCTCTTGCTAAACAAGGGTGACTTTCAGTTGACGATGAATATTTTGAACCATGGCATTAGCTTTTAGATGAAAAGCCACTATACAGAGTGCGGCAAAAGTGCCGCTACCATTTTGATTGCCTATAACTTTCGTCAAATAAAAGATAAGTGGGTTTGGTTTTCATAAATAGTTGGTCCTTACAATTTTTTTCGTAATGATTGGAAAATTATACCGGCTAAATGGTGACTGCGATCCACTATACAACTTTCGGCTCTTTTTAAGGCCCTTTTCATGACATCTTGCAACAGGCTGAATTTCTTCAATTTCGTGACGAATATTGTCTTCAAGATGTAGAATTGTTTGAGGCTTATTCACATAAACTTTTGATTTTAAAACCCCATAAAGTCTGGTGCTGTTAAATCCGGAGATCTGGCTGGACATGCTCAATCACCATTTCGCGAAATTCGTGGAAAAACCTCATTCAATAATTGAATTGTTGAACGTTCTGTGTATGTTGTGGCCCCATCTTGCTGAACACAAGAAAATTTTAAATCATGTCTTGGTACCGTTCGGCAGTAACAATAACTTCAACACATTAGTCATTTTAAAAAAATAGGGACCAATGATGTTTCCAGCATGAATACCACGCCATACAGTTGTTTTGAGTGGATGTAATGATGTTTGATGAATTAATTGAGGATTCTGTGCTACCCAAAACCGACTGTTCTGTTTATTGACATGGCCACTAACAATTTAGACGAAAAATCCAGACAGCCTTAGGATTACATTTGGACTGATTGAATTTTGTACGGGAATATTTTCAAATCAGTTTTCAAAATTCGTCTTAAACTGCGTGCTGAAATGTGTAACGTGTAACCTGGAGCCACGTCTCAGAATTGATGTTTCTGGAGACTGCACTGGACGGTTAGGATATTTACCATCTGTTGTTACAATCTGTTGTAAATAACTGATAAAAGTTAGGAGACGACATTGTCGCGTATTTGTGGCAGTTTAAGACTGAATTGTTCGAACCTGCTTATGGTCGGAGTATTTAGTCCCAATATTTAATTGATTGCTGTAATATTTGATTGCCAGATATATTGCAAGTAACACCCAATTCCCGAGATAAGTTTCTTGGGTAAGAATTTCGAAAAAGTTCCCAACAGGTGTTATTGTACTAGTGCATAGCAGTAGAAGTGCGAAGTATGTTTAAATTGTCCCAACATAACACATACAAGTACTACTGGTACGGCCGTCATATTGAAGAAACCTAAGACAGCCATTAATTTGTCTTGGTGTTCATTAGACCAAAATAAATTATTTTTTTTCTTGAGTGATCGGAAGCTTCGGTAGTAATTGACTATGCCAATGTACCGCTGAATACTTTTAATCATTTAGTTACTGGAAACATATCTAATACTTTTTGTACTTATTCCCCAAAAATGCTGTTTTTTTGAGGCATAATATACGTACAAGAGCTTCGGGTATGATCTCTCAAATACTTCAGTGCAATTAGCTGTATAATCATCACAACTAACTCTTGCAACACAACATATACAAATTGTGCACACTATATCAACTATTACGTCGCGAACGCTTAATGAGATGGATCCTTTCAATCATCTGGTGTTTGCTACTTTTGTGGATAAACTGAGCCCGTGAAGTATGTCACAGATTTTTTTTTCCAGATTTTTTGTATACGTATACAATTCCAATTGGAATTTTACTAATTCCAATTGAATTCTCTATGTAGTTGTGAAATGTACACTGTTATTATTGTAAATTTACAACATTTTCAAAGAAAATGAAAATACATCAGTTTTTAAGAGGAAAAATTAAATATGATTCAATACAAATTAATTAAATACAATTGTATTGCTTAATGAGATATATCTAGCTTAATTTATACTATTTTGATGGGAAAAACGAGATTGAAATAGATCATATAAAAACCAATATGAAAATAATTCAAAACTTAATTTTTCTATATTCTAATATTTCTAAACATAATTTATTTAACCCTAAAGATGACAAGAAAATTATTATTTCACTATCTTAGTAAAAATATAATAACATTTTGCATTAAATCAATAAATATAGAATACTATTGCAATTTGATTCGCTGTCAAAATCAAATACTGCATGAATGTACTAAATCCAAAAACAAAATATACAACAAACCAAGGATACAAACCATTATCACATTTTTTTCCAATAAGAAAATCTGTTAATATTTAATTACCAGAAAAAAATCTAAATAAGATATTAATCAGCAGCATAATATTTTGTCATATAATCGTACATAGTTCAAGCGACTTTAGCACGAGGTGGTTTTAGGAACACAATACACTAGACAACCTCATGTAATAGTCAGACCTGGATCAACATCTCTAGGATTGGCCGATAATGGCCATCCAATTCCGAGTAAAATTTATGTCAATAAACTCTACAAGAAAATATTCTTAAAAAAATACCTTGGTCAAGCGACTTTAGCACGAGGTGATTTAAGGTAGACAGTACACTAGCCAACCTCATGTTATAGTCATACCTTGATCAACATCTCTAGGATTGGCCGATAATGGCCATCCAATTCCGAGTAAAATTTATGTCAATATACTCTACAAGAAAATATTCCTACAAAAATACCTTGGTCAAACGACTTTAGCACGAGGTGGTTTAAAGAAAACAATACACTAGCCAACCTCATGTTATAGTCAAACCTGAATCAAGATCTCTAAGATTGGCCGATAATGGCCATCCAATTCCGAGTAAAATTTATGTCAATATACTCTACAAGAAAAAAATTCTTTAAAAAATACCTTGGTCAAGCGACTTTAGCACGAGGTGGTTTAAAGTAGACAATACACTAGACAACCTCATGTTATAGTCAGACCTGGATCAACATCTCTAGGATTGGCCGATAATGGCCATCCAATTCCGAGTAAAATTTATGTCAATATACTCTACAAGAAAATATTCTTTAAAAAATACCTTGGTCAAGCGACTTAAGCACGAGGTGGTTTTAGGAACACAATACACTAGCCAACCTCATGTTATAGTCAGACCTGGATCAACATCTCTAGGATTGGCCGATAATGGCCATCCAATTCCGAGTAAAATTTATGTCAATATACTCTACAAGAAAAAAATTCTTAAAAAATTACCTTGGTCAAGCGACTTAAGCACGAGGTGATTTAAGGTAGACAATACACTAGACAACCTCATGTTATAGTCAAACCTGGATCAACATCTCTAGGATTGGCCGATAATGGCCGTACAATTCCGAGTAAAATTTATGTCAATATACTCTACAAGAAAATATTCTTAAAAAAATACCTTGGTCAAGCGACTTTAGCACGAGGTGGTTTTAGGTAGACAATACACTAGACAACCTCATGTTATAGTCAGACCTGGATCAACATCTCTAGGATTGGCCGATAATGGCCATCCAATTCCGAGTAAAATTTATGTCAATATACTCTACAAGAAAATATTCCTAAAAAAATACCTTGGTCAAGCGACTTTAGCACGAGGTGGTTTAATGTAGACAATACACTAGACAACCTCATGTTATAGTCAGACCTGGATCAACATCTCTAGGATTGGCCGATAATGGCCATCCAATTCCGAGTAAAATTTATGTCAATATACTCTACAAGAAAATATTCTTAAAAAAATACCTTGGTCAAGCGACTTTAGCACGAGGTGGTTTTATGTAGACAATACACTAGACAACCTCATGTTATAGTCAGACCTGGATCAACATCTCTAGGATTGGCCGATAATGGCCATCCAATTCCGAGTAAAATTTATGTCAATATACTCTACAAGAAAATATTCTTAAAAAAATACCTTGGTCAAGCGACTTTAGCACGAGGTGGTTTAATGCAGACAATACACTAGACCACCTCATGTAATAGTCAGACCTGGATCAACATCTCTAGGATTGGCCGATAATGGCCGTCCAATTCCGAGTAAAATTTATGTCAATATACTCTACAAGAAAATAATTCTTAAAAAACTACCTTGGTCAAGCGACTTAAGCACGAGGTGATTTAAGGTAGACAATACACTAGACAACCTCATGTTATAGTCAGACCTTGATCAACATCTTGTAACGAATGGTTCGTTTCATGTTTCCTTTAACCTTGCTTCATAAATTTAAGAAAAATTGTGTTTAACCCTATTTGGTTATTTTCGCGGTACATAAATTTTGGCCATGAGTTTAAATGAGTTAATTCTTACCATTGTTTGTGTTCAATATCATTGTTCAATATGAAATTGATTGATCAAGAGTATAAAAACACCGTAACTCAAGATACATTGTAACCCTTTATTGTATGCGAATTGATAATTATGGTATCGGTATATAATATGTAGCTAATTACTTGTAAATGTGTATGCATAGAAAAAGAAAACTTGTACTTACGGGATTGATACTTTGTTTTACTAATACGGCGATGATATGCGGATGAAGAAAAAAAAAACGAAAAGGGAGAGATACATTTTTTTGGAGGACAGTTGAGTTTGGGAATTTTAACAATTAACTTCTAATTAGATTAACGAAACTAAAAGTTTAATTTTTATAATAAAATAAAATATATATGATGTGAAAAAGTCGTGCGATACTCATATACTATATGTATGTTGGCACGCAGTATAAACTATCAGTTTTGAATCCTCTGGTAAGCCAAGTTTTGTGGCTATAATATGAAACAGTGTTAATAGTGCTTAAAATTCTCCAGCCGAAACATTAAAATCATAAAAATATGGTGGACAATTTAAAAGTTTTTATATGAATAAAATGGTGGAAACCAATTGTGCGGACTCTGTTATGTGCTAATCTCAGTGTGTTTCTGCAAAACGATCAATTAAAAACATTTAATAATAAAAATATAATACATAATTCAAATTAATAAATTCGTCTAAAAACCGAAATTAATACGTCGTCGAATGGTAACTGTGTACCGGTGTTAATAAGTCATCGGCTGTTCATCCATACTCAACATAATGGCGCCCAACGCTTCGCTTAACTATTACTATTGTATCTAATTATTGTAAGTCATTTTTTATTATATCGGCTAGCTTTAGATGGAAATTATAAATTAATCAATGATTCAATAATATCTTGTACGATTAATAATTTTCTATCTATTGATCGATAAGTTTATAATTTCCATGTAATGTAAATTTATTTATTTAAGAATTTTTCCTTTCAAGAATGATTCCCCTATGAATTGTTCATCTTAATTTTTGGTTTATGCGAACATTGTTTTAATTCGCGATTTTTGTTTGTTATAACTATCTTATTTTTTTTGAATTAATACTTATGTTCAGGAAAAATGTATTTGATGCTTTTCAATAATTATGTTAGTATTCTAAAATTAATTATTTAATTATTTATTGAAAAATGAAATAGAAACCCGGTTGTGAAAATGTAACGAAGGTGAGTATTAGGCGAGGCATGTGGCATCCATGATTTTCCTGTTTCCGTTGTTGTTGCGGGTTCAATTTTCTCGCATTCTTTTACGGTTCTTTCTTTATTTTTTTTTGTATTATTATTACTTTATTATTCTTCTTCTTATTATTATTATTATTAGATACGGTCATCACTGATCAGCTCATGTTCCGGAAACCCCACCCCTGTTGCTCCTGAGATCTAGCCGCGCAATTGACCGTGAAACCGGAACCTCTGAGTTGATACAAAAATTTTCTGCTAACAGTTGAAGCGTTAACTAAAACTGTTACAGATGGCGCCCAAGCATACGGTTTTTTTTAGATTTTGTTTTTTTCCTTCCCTTTTTCTATTCCAGAAGTTACTACAGTTAATAGCCGCATTTAAATCCTGAATTAATTAGTTGATTTTTTTAGATGTTAGTTATGTTATTAACTGTTATAAAATGTTTTCTAATTTCAACCAAATTTTTTTTTCCTTTAAGTTTTATGGTTTAACCTCATGTTTGAGCATCGTCGAAAGCACGCACAATAACCATATGTTGATATCAGTTGCAATTATACTTTCGATTTTGATTCAACCATGATTAGTTCATTTTAGATTTTCGCAATAAAATACCTAGTTTAGTTGATTTTTCTTATTGTTAGTACAGAGTTTAAAGTGAATTTCTATAGCTACCCCCCCTCCAGCTCTAAATTAGCTTCTAGTCGCAGATGTACTCTGACGAATATTGTCATCGACTTGTCTGTTCGTACCCGGACTAATTAGAATCCTTTCCAAACCTTCCCAATCCTATATTCATTTAAAATTTATAATTAAGAAAAAAATAAAGAAAGATTTCATGCCACTTGACATGCCCGGAATGCCATCTTCGTTACATTTCACCAATTATTGTCTGAAAAATTATTAAACTTATTAACAGTTATAAAAATTGAAAGATTGATTACCACGCTACTAGTAATTAGTCCATCATTCAAACGAAATTATTGAGAAAGCAAAATTCATTTATATATTATTATTATTTTGCATTATTATAATTATTATTACACTTTATTTATTTATTACTCATAATATTAGTAGAATTATTAGTTATAACGAGTTACAAAAGAGAAAAAAATACATTATTGTCCGTGTAATTATACTTTTGGTCATTCACACTTAAATCGGTTATTTTGATTAAATATTGATTATAAATCATTTTCACTCATATCCCAAAATTTATTCTATTGATTTACTACATAAACATTTTTGTTAAGAGTTTAATTTTCAACCAAAACCGACCTTACGTTACCTAATCGTGATTTAAGTTTTTCTCATTCAGTTTTGATCTCATCAATTAGTATGGATTACTTATTGCAAAGTCGTTACTTGGAATCGGACGAGTTTCTTATTGAATGTGAAATTCGGAATATTAAGGGTCCACTTCATTCACAAATAGCGCATCTCGATAACTTATTTTCGAAGGAACTAGAAGATATAACACTAATTCCAAAACGCGCACACTCAGCGGCGTTGAAGTCTCCTCGTCGAGAATTATCGATTTGTTCTAATAAGTTAAAAGAAGTTCAATCCACGTTGCAATAGACTTTCACGGAAAACCCGGAGAGCAACGATTATGATTCCACGCTTGTTCGGCTTTATCATATACGATTTCGATTACAACGTATTTCGCATTCAAAAACCGTTCAAGCCGCAGCCGAAAAGCTATTGACATCGTGCGGCACCATAATAGATCTTGTCAAGAAAATTAATACCACTCAATCAAATTTAAGTGATTCCCTTGATCCACTAGCAGCTGTTTTGATTGAAGATGTGGATGACTCCGAGTCAGATAGTGAAACAATTTTCACTGTAGGAGATCATCAACAAGGACCTCGAACGGACGAAACCGAAAGACCTCTCCAGATTAATGACAGTGCGGAGGACATTGGAAAAAAATTCCCTCCTCCTTCATTCAAATCAGTGTATGCGAATGTAGTTTCTACCATTCATTCCTTGGATGAAGCAGGTCCATCGCGATCTGTACTCGCCACGCCTAAGCTGGCCAATGTAAATAGAACCCCAAGTGGTTCTCAGGCACTGACATTACTAAGTCAAGTTGTTCCTCCACCTCAACAAACACAAAGGAGGGTAAGGTTTGATACTATCGAGAATCCAACAGTACCACAAACCCAAATCCAACAACCGATCATACAATATGCGCCGTATGCCACAATGATTGGAAACCCAATCCCTAATTATCCTCCCCAAATTGAATCGAAACCCGAATCATTAAACAGTTACTCTCAAACAGCTCAACCAAATGTGAACCCAACTGGGTACCTACCAAATGGGCCAATTCCGATGTATGGGAATCACCCAAATTTCAGCGGCATGCTTTCAGTTCCGCAAATGGTACCGCAACCTATTTCCTTTCCCCATATAACTACGCCAATGCCTGGAAATTTTGTTTTTGGACAAAATACTACAGGAGCACAACCCAATGCCGATAGCACTTACGCTACAGCATCAGTGAACAAGGTCAGCCAAACCTCTAATATCACCAAATGGAACATTTCCTATGATGGAACTTGCATAACCGTTGAAAAATTCTTTTTTCGAGTAGAATTGCTGGCATCCACTCATGGCGTAAGTCAACAGCAGCTAGTGCACGATTTGGGATTTTTGTTGAAAGGGGTAGCTCGCGAGCACTATTGGACAATATTAGAGCGAAACGGAGCTTGTAGTTGGAATGAACTAAAAGAGTCATTTATCCATAGGTTCCAGTACAGGAGGACGGACTACGATATTCGAATCTCAATCGACAATAGGAAACAGAAATATCAAAAAGAAAGCTTCATAAATTTTTACTATGATATAGTTAATTTAGCACTTCCTCTGAAAACCCCTTTATCCGAGGCAGACTTAATAGATGTCCTTCGAAAAAACATGCGCCCTGCACTAAAAGCGCAGTTAGCTGGAGATCAGTTCGGTTCGGTTTCAGCTCTTATCAATAAATGTATTGCCATTGAAGAGACATGGAGAAGCATTGGTTATATTCCAGAACAAAGCATGAACCTAATCGGTCGACATGTCAACGAAATTTCTGTCTCATTTGGCACCAATACTGAACCCGAATATCAGTTTACCGGACAGGGAGCCAATTATTTTCATCCAAACAATATTGAAGCATTTTCAAATAGTTCAAATTTTACGAGACATCCGCCCATAAGAAATACGAATGCTAAGGGTGCAGTTTCTATTTGTTGGAACTGTCGTGATATAGGGCATATTTTCATGGATTGTCCCAAACCGCCCCAACGTCCATTCTGTTATGGATGCGGTATGTCAAACGTATTAAAGCCTTACTGTCTAAACTGTAATCGAAAACCGGAAAACTCGTACACGGGAATGAGAGCTCCTGGGTCCCTTCATTTCCGGCCACGCGCAACACCGCAACCCAGACCGAATCAAGTGGATTCAGCCTCCAACACGGATCCGGAGATGATGATTCAGGAGAAATCCACGTAAAACCATCTAGTACAAATGTATTGTCTAATATTAAGCCGTCCAATCACCATGCACCTTCCTCGGGCACAAGCAGAGTTCGTAAATATTTTCTAAACAAACGAAAAATTAACCAAACTCTTTCAAATTCCATATTAGCGGCTGTAGTGGAAGATGGCGTTGAGGAAGATAATCGACCCTATACTAATGTAACCGTGTCCGGCGTACCGCTTGTTGGATTGTTAGACAGTGGTGCTAGCATAAGTGCTCTAGGTAAAAACTCGGAAGAATTCATCAAGAAACAAAATGTATTTATGCATCCGCTTCGTAACTCTGTCCAAACCGCTAATGGAGCGATTCAACCTGTTATAGGGTACATCAACTCTTTAGTTTCTTATCAGGGAAAATCACACCAAATGCAGATTTTTATAGTTCCTGGCTTACAGCAAGAACTGTATTTGGGGTGCGATTTCTGGAGAACTTTCGGATTGAGACCCGTAATGGTGGAAGAACTCAATAGTCTGTCCACTCCAAGCACATCCATTGCCGATCCAAAGAAACATCCGCTTAATGAGGTTCAAAAACGACAACTCGCAGCTGTTGTCGAACAATTCCCCAGCTTTGAAAAATTAGGCCTCGGTCGAACTTCGTTAGTAACCCACCATATCGACGTAGGAGAGGCTGCTCCCGTGAAACAGCGGTATTATTCGGTATCCCCCGCAGTTCAGAAAGAAATCTATTTGGAGTTAGACAGAATGCTAAGGCTCGGGGTGATTGAGGAAAGCCAAAGTCCGTGGTGTTCTCCTATGGCTAGGGTAAAGAGAGCAAACGGCAAAACGAGGTTGTGCTTGGATGCCAGAAAATTAAATGAAGTCACTCGAGAAGATGCATACCCTCTTCCGATAATTGAAGGTTTGCTAAGTCGTTTGGATCGAACCCAGTTTATGTCAAGTATAGACCTAAAAGATGCATTCTGGCAAATACCGTTGCATCCGGAGAGTAGAGAAAAGACAGCGTTTACGGTACCAGGACGTCCTCTATACCATTTTAAGGTTATGCCGTTCGGACTCTGTAATGCGCCCCAGACCTTATGCAGGTTGATGCACAGGGTGATTCCCAGCCACTTACATGACCGAGTATTCGTTTATCTTGATGATTTACTCATAACGACATCCACTTTCGATGAGCATCTGTCTTTGTTATCCGAGGTGGCAGCTCGTTTAACTGAGGCAGGCCTCACCATTAATGTGGAAAAAAGTTACTTTCTGCTGAAAGAGATCGAATATCTCGGTTATGTGGTGAGTGGGGGCACGTTGCGTCCCAATCCTGATAAGGTCCGGGCTATTGCAGAGTTCCCCATTCCCAAAACGGTTAGGCAAGTCCGAAGGTTCCTCGGCATATCTGGATGGTATCGCCGTTTCATTGATGGGTATTCTACTCTTTCCGCACCTCTTACCAACTTGCTGAAGAAAGGTCGACGATTTGATTGGTCCGAAGAAGCCCAGAACTCCTTTGACGCACTGAGGTTCGCTCTTATTACGGCACCGGTACTCACGAACCCCGACTTTAATAAACGGTTTTTCATCCAATGCGATGCTAGTTCCACTGGTATCGGAGCGGTGTTGTTCCAAAAGTCGGACGCAGGACACGACACTCCAATTGCTTTTATGTCGCAAAAATTGAATGCAGCTCAAAGGAACTATAGTGTGACCGAGTTGGAGTGTCTTGCGGCCGTACTAGCCATTAAAAAGTTTCGGGCGTTTGTAGAAGGACTACCGTTTACTGTGATAACGGACCACGCGAGTCTCACCTGGCTAATGTCCCAAAAAGACTTGTCAGGCAGATTGGCTCGGTGGAGTTTAAAACTTCAGGGGTTTAACTTCGAGATCAAATATCGCAAAGGATCGCAAAATAATGTGCCTGACGCATTGTCGCGTGCATTTATGGACGAAATTCTCGGGCTTCGTAAAACATTCAACAATTCCTGTTTAGATGATGACCCAATCAATCTCGATCTTGATTCTGAGGCGTTTCTTAGTCCCGCATATCACCAACTGGTTAAGAGTATCCAAACTAATCCGAACGAGTCCAACCTTCATGTTATTAATCAACGAGTATATATAAAGTCGCCAGATTTAAAGAACTGTGGTCAGCCAGATTACCCGGATTTAAAACTTCTAGTACCCGACTGTCTTCGTTTAGGTCTCATAAAATCTGCTCATTGTCCACCGACTTCTGCTCACCTAGGTATTAACAAAACTGCAGAGCTAATTAAACGATATTACTTTTGGCCTACTCTTGTAAAAGATGTTCAGGAATTTGTGGTATCTTGTGAGACGTGCAAGAGTAACAAGTCTATTAATTACACGAACCGTCCGCCACTGAGCTCTTTGCCTTTAACGTTTCGCCCTTTTCAAAGGATCTACGTAGATTTTATGGGGCCCTATCCACGAACTCAGTCTGGTAATACGTGTATTTTAATTGCCGTAGACCACTTTTCGAAATTTGTTCTAACTCGGGCAATAAGGCAAGCCACCGCCCAAGAAGTTGTCAAGTTTCTGGAGAAAAGTATATTTTTGGTATTTGGAGTACCCGAAATGATTGTTACCGATAACGGCAAACAATTTGAGTCCAAGATTCTTGACCAGTTACTTCAGAAATATGGTATCCAACATATATTTACATCTAAATATTCACCCCAAGGTAATGCGTCGGAACGGGTGAATCGAACTCTCTTGGCTTCACTTCGGGCATATATCAAAGAAGATCAACGGACTTGGGATATTTATTTAGACGCGATAACACATGCTCTGCGCAATGCGACCCATGATTCCACTAAGTATCCTCCGTACTTTCTAGTATTTGGTCACCATCCGATAATGCACGGCTCAGCATATCGACTACTGAAAGAGGTGTACCATGTTAGAGGCAACCATATTTCATTAGACAATAAACCAGAAGATTTGTATAAACTGTCTCGGATAGTTCAAGAACACCTCCGTAATGCACAATTTAAAGCGCACGCCCCATATAACCTACGCAGCAGGCTCCCAAAATATAAAATAGGCCAAACCGTGTTTGTGAAAAACTTTACGCAGAGCCAGGCTGTGTCACATTATTCCGCAAAACTCGCGCCTAAATATTTAAAGGCTAAAATAGTGCGGCTAATAGGGAATGTTTCTTGCGAAGTATGTGATCAGAATGGGAAATCTCTTGGAATCTTTCATTTCAAAGATGTTAAAATTTAAATTTGTACATAAGTTTGTTACCACTTTTATGCTTTTCCCGTTTTTATTATTAATATTTACTAAAGTTATAACAAGCCCGGCTATATGAGACTAACTCAGGGGCAGGTACGTCCCCACGATTGTAACGAATGGTTCGTTTCATGTTTCCTTTAACCTTGCTTCATAAATTTAAGAAAAATTGTGTTTAACCCTATTTGGTTATTTTCGCGGTACATAAATTTTGGCCATGAGTTTAAATGAGTTAATTCTTACCATTGTTTGTGTTCAATATCATTGTTCAATATGAAATTGATTGATCAAGAGTATAAAAACACCGTAACTCAAGATACATTGTAACCCTTTATTGTATGCGAATTGATAATTATGGTATCGGTATATAATATGTAGCTAATTACTTGTAAATGTGTATGCATAGAAAAAGAAAACTTGTACTTACGGGATTGATACTTTGTTTTACTAATACGGCGATGATATGCGGATGAAGAAAAAAAAAACGAAAAGGGAGAGATACATTTTTTTGGAGGACAGTTGAGTTTGGGAATTTTAACAATTAACTTCTAATTAGATTAACGAAACTAAAAGTTTAATTTTTATAATAAAATAAAATATATATGATGTGAAAAAGTCGTGCGATACTCATATACTATATGTATGTTGGCACGCAGTATAAACTATCAGTTTTGAATCCTCTGGTAAGCCAAGTTTTGTGGCTATAATATGAAACAGTGTTAATAGTGCTTAAAATTCTCCAGCCGAAACATTAAAATCATAAAAATATGGTGGACAATTTAAAAGTTTTTATATGAATAAAATGGTGGAAACCAATTGTGCGGACTCTGTTATGTGCTAATCTCAGTGTGTTTCTGCAAAACGATCAATTAAAAACATTTAATAATAAAAATATAATACATAATTCAAATTAATAAATTCGTCTAAAAACCGAAATTAATACGTCGTCGAATGGTAACTGTGTACCGGTGTTAATAAGTCATCGGCTGTTCATCCATACTCAACATAATGGCGCCCAACGCTTCGCTTAACTATTACTATTGTATCTAATTATTGTAAGTCATTTTTTATTATATCGGCTAGCTTTAGATGGAAATTATAAATTAATCAATGATTCAATAATATCTTGTACGATTAATAATTTTCTATCTATTGATCGATAAGTTTATAATTTCCATGTAATGTAAATTTATTTATTTAAGAATTTTTCCTTTCAAGAATGATTCCCCTATGAATTGTTCATCTTAATTTTTGGTTTATGCGAACATTGTTTTAATTCGCGATTTTTGTTTGTTATAACTATCTTATTTTTTTTGAATTAATACTTATGTTCAGGAAAAATGTATTTGATGCTTTTCAATAATTATGTTAGTATTCTAAAATTAATTATTTAATTATTTATTGAAAAATGAAATAGAAACCCGGTTGTGAAAATGTAACGAAGGTGAGTATTAGGCGAGGCATGTGGCATCCATGATTTTCCTGTTTCCGTTGTTGTTGCGGGTTCAATTTTCTCGCATTCTTTTACGGTTCTTTCTTTATTTTTTTTTGTATTATTATTACTTTATTATTCTTCTTCTTATTATTATTATTATTAGATACGGTCATCACTGATCAGCTCATGTTCCGGAAACCCCACCCCTGTTGCTCCTGAGATCTAGCCGCGCAATTGACCGTGAAACCGGAACCTCTGAGTTGATACAAAAATTTTCTGCTAACAGTTGAAGCGTTAACTAAAACTGTTACAGATGGCGCCCAAGCATACGGTTTTTTTTAGATTTTGTTTTTTTCCTTCCCTTTTTCTATTCCAGAAGTTACTACAGTTAATAGCCGCATTTAAATCCTGAATTAATTAGTTGATTTTTTTAGATGTTAGTTATGTTATTAACTGTTATAAAATGTTTTCTAATTTCAACCAAATTTTTTTTTCCTTTAAGTTTTATGGTTTAACCTCATGTTTGAGCATCGTCGAAAGCACGCACAATAACCATATGTTGATATCAGTTGCAATTATACTTTCGATTTTGATTCAACCATGATTAGTTCATTTTAGATTTTCGCAATAAAATACCTAGTTTAGTTGATTTTTCTTATTGTTAGTACAGAGTTTAAAGTGAATTTCTATAGCTACCCCCCCTCCAGCTCTAAATTAGCTTCTAGTCGCAGATGTACTCTGACGAATATTGTCATCGACTTGTCTGTTCGTACCCGGACTAATTAGAATCCTTTCCAAACCTTCCCAATCCTATATTCATTTAAAATTTATAATTAAGAAAAAAATAAAGAAAGATTTCATGCCACTTGACATGCCCGGAATGCCATCTTCGTTACATTTCACCAATTATTGTCTGAAAAATTATTAAACTTATTAACAGTTATAAAAATTGAAAGATTGATTACCACGCTACTAGTAATTAGTCCATCATTAGTCCATTAGTTCGAACCTGCTTATGGTCGGAGTATTTAGTACCAATGTTTAATTGATTGCTGTAATATTTGATTGCCAGATATATTTCAAGTAATACCCAATTCCTGAGAAAAGTTTCTTGGGTAAGTATTTCAAAAAAGTTCCCAACAGGTGTTATTGTACTGGTGCATAGCAGTAGTGGTGCGAAGTATGTTTAAACTGTCCCAAGATAACACATACAAGTACGGCCGTCATATTAAGGAAACCTAAGACAGCCAATAACTTGTCTTGGTATTCATTAGACCAAAATAAATTATTTGGTTTCTTGAGTGATCGGAAGCTTCGGTAGTAATTGAATATGCCAATGTACCGCTGAATACTTTTAATCATTTAGTTGCTGGAAAAATGTCTAATACTTTTTGTACGTATTCCCCAAAAAGGCTGTTTTTTTAGGCATAATATACGTACAAGACCTTCGGAGTATGATCTCTTAAGTACTTCAGTGCAATTAGCTGTATAATCATCACAACTAACTCTTGCAACACAACATATACGAATTGTGCACACTATATCAACTATTACGTTGCGAACGCTTGATGAGATGGATCCTTTCCAATCATCTGGTATTTGCTACTTTTGTGGATAAACTGAGCTTGTTACAAATAATTTCAGTAATGTGGTACAGTCGTTTAGGACCATCCAAACTTTGGGAAGCTTTTACATAGTTAATGAAGCCTAAAGCTTTTTAAAGTACTGCATTAGTGGTGGAATTGCAGAGTAGTCCCTGTAACAATATGTCAGCTCTGGCTTGGGCTTACAAGACAGGAGTTAGACAGTTCGTTTATTTTATATAAACGAGCATTATTTCTTTTGTATAAACGAGCGTTTTATAAACTATAATAAAATTGTGATAATTTATAATAAAATTGTGAGCTTTAAACATAATGTTTTATTTCAAACACCTCAACCTTCAAAAATCTCAGTCTTCAGCAATCTTTTCTTTCTCTTTGCAGCTTTTGTGCTATTTTCGGGTATAGTACCATCCAAGTACCCAAGATTTTTCTTTTTTGAGGTTAATCATTAATTTTAGGTTCTATAACGTGCCCCAATCGGGTTTCCTGCACTTTTCCAAATATTTACATCTACATAAAGGTTACTACTCAAAATGAAATCAAGAAGTAACTTACCTCGTCCATTGGTCTTTGTTCATTCCTAGATTAGGTGATGTGAATCCAAGTCGCTTCCCAGGATGACACCAATTTTCCAGTTTGAAGCATCCTCCGAGCATCATCCACGGTTGTTTAAACTTCATAACATTTTTGTTTGTTTATCGAAAAGCTCACACGTGCCCTTTTAATCAAAACACTTTCCTCGGCCAAAACAGGGCTAAAAAAAACCAGAACCATTGGTTCAGAGATATCCGTACGAGTATAACTGTTTATTGATGGTTCGTAGACGATAAAAGAGCCAGACAATATAAAAAGCTCTAATTACTTGTTTGGTAGAAGTGCAACGTCTGGAATCAGAAAGTAAATTCTTACGTTGTATAATTTTTTTTGGTTGATAATTTCGTTGCAATCGAAGTGATTCTCGACTGTGGATGGTTCGTTTATCGTAGTGCAGAAAAATACAATTTAATCGCAACCATATTTTTGAGACGACATTGTCGCTGATTTCTGTCAGTTTAAGACTGAATTGTTAAAACAGGTTTATGGTCGGCGTATATTATAGTCTCAATATTTGATTGATTTTTGATGGCCAGATATATTGTAAGTAAAACTGAGTCTCGATAAGTTTCTTGAGAAAGGGTTTCAAAAGCAGTTGTTATTGTACTGAAGCATCAGCATTTTAAATTGTCGTGTATGTAACTTTGTATTCATCAGACCAAAACAGTTGTTGGCTATTTTAGGTTTCTTGAGTAGAGCTGCCAAGTGTGTTTGAATTACCTCATTATAACACATACCAGACCTACTCATGGTACGACCGTCATACTCAAGAAACGTAAGAAAGCCAATAACTTGTCTTGGCAAGTTATTGGCTGTTTGGAGATTTCCAGTCCTAGATTTCTTACATAGAGCTCCCAAATTTGTATGTATTGGGACTAGAGTTGAATTGGTGGTATAGTAATTGACCATGCCAATGTACCGCTGAGTGGTTTTATTCATTTAGTATAGGTGGATAATTCCGAATGGGACTTATTAGTTAAATATCTAAATTCATAATCGACGGCGACTTTGTTTGAGACATGCAAGACCTACTGCTACAGCCTCTCAAGATTTTAGTACTACGATTCAAATCATATACCAATTGAACTTAACTGACCATATAATCATATAGCTTCAGCCCAAGATAGGGAATTGGCTGGGCGGAAAGATCGTCTCCGCATTCTGCAATATACTGATCATTTATCTAAGCGAAATCAGGCATTATTCACAGAATATCAAATATTTAGTCGCGGACGCCTACGATGAGATGGATTTGATATTTTCGATCATCTGGAATTAGTGATTTATCGAGTATTAGTGATTTTATCGAGGTATTCAACTGCTGTTTAAGTAATTCACTTGATGCCAATACTGCTGTATCATCAGCAAGAGTTCCGATAAAGGTTGTTTTCGTTGTTGGTATATCGGAAGTGTAAATTAGATATAGGATAGGCCCTTATACCCTACGCTGAGGCACCCCTGCTATGGCTGGATTAAACTTTTCTTACGGAGTATACGTTTCTTCATGAGATACTCTTTTAGGCTCCTTAAACGCAACCTTGGAGAAATTTCATAAATTTCAGGCGCCTTTTGTATGTCGTGTGGTAAAAATAATGATGCCAGATATATAATGCAAACTGACCGTTCTGCTTTTTCTTCATTACGTCGCACCCATTCTCCATTTTTGTTCCTTATAGGCACATGGATTATCGGTCACTTGTATCTTTTTTGCTTTCCAAAGAGAATAATTTTTGTCAGCTTCAGGACCCAACCCTTTCTAATAATTTTCAGTGCAAGCTTCTTTGTGTTGTTTAATTAGTCGGTTAACTTTATTGCTTAATAGGTAGTTCATCTCCTGTATGCCTTTCTCACCTAATACGGGTGGAGACTCTTTAGCTGCTTCACGCATACAGTTAACAAAATATATGCAGCCCAGTTTCTCTCTAAATAATTCCCAATCAGTAAATTAGTAACCTTCGACTTCACTGTAATTGGAGGTTACTCTTTTCGAAATATAAAAGTCAATAAAATCAGGAACCTTGTTGATGCCTGTAGGCCAGTAGGTTGGTTTACGTAATGAGTGATATTCACAACCTGACATTACTATTGCACTTAGAAGTTCTCCTTTTCCTGGTGTTATGAGTCGAGAACCCCACGCAGTATGTTTCACGTTGTAGTCACTACCTATGATAAATCTTCGTCCAAGTTTATTAAAAATGTTGACATATTGATTTCGTTCGATATAATGTCTCGGTGGGCAGTAAATCGCTCCTAAATTTAGTTCTGTACCACCATGATTAATTGCTATTACGGTACTTTGCATAAACGGCTCCGAAATTTCTGCTTGTTGGAAATGTAGAATATTTTGTTTGATTAAGATTGCTGTCCCTCCTCGAGCATGACCACTGGGATGCAATGTCCAATAGGCTCCTTATCCTGTCATTTTGATAAAGGTTTTCTCTATAAACTGCGTCTGTGATATTAAAGGTACATATATGTTGTTTGTTCTTAGGAAAACCTCTAGTTTATGGGCTTTTGCATTAAGTTCATTAGCATTCCAGGTATAGTTATACGTGGGGACGTTGCAGTCATTTTCTTCTTTTGTTTTAGCGGTTTGTTCGGTGGTTTAGAATTATTTTCCAGTTTTTTCACCCTTATGTAGGAAACCCATTCTTTAATAGTGTCATATTGTTGGTTTGGCTTTTGCTGTAGGCGCTCTACTACTTTTGTTTTTCTTGGTAATTACGCATTTAACTTGTTCTGATATACCTGGAATCCTTGATAGCTAGCCGGATGACCTTTTTCTCCACACAATGCACAATTTGGTATAACATTTCGTGGCTTTTGACATTGGTTTGTTTGATAGTCCTCTGGAAATTTAACACATTTGGCTTGTCTAATGCAGAAGTTCTTCGTGTGTCCTAAGTTCGTGTGTTGGCAACTTGAGGTATACCTTTTACCTTTTGAGGTGGTCCAATAGTCACCTTGCAATACATCAAGTTATTGATTTCGTATATGTCCTTATAGTTTTCTCATTATTAACTGTCTAACAATTTTCTCATTATTAATTGTCGACTTTTTATGAATGTTGATAATGTTGGTTACTTGTCATGGTTCTCGATCGTCGCTTTGATCTCTTCGCGATCGGTGGACGACGGTAAATCTTGTGTTACGAGTCTGTACCATTTTTCACTTTTGAACTGATAAGTATATTCTATAACATCAAGCGTACTATCCTTTTTTGCTGAGTGGTTGCTCTACCGCACACTTAGACTTGCAATGGTCCGTTAAAAACCACTATATGTACGGCTATAGGTCCAATTTACGCAGAACCATCTGCGTATTTTCATAATAGCATCATGTCAGCCTAAAATACTGACATGGACGATGGAACTGCCCATGGATTTGAAACTCAACAAGGGATCCAGATGTGTTCCTTCACACCACCGATCGCACCGCCCAAACGATCGATGGTGAAAAATCGGTTTTTGCATCTTGCCCTATCGGGATTCGAACTCGGTACCTTCCGCTTCTACTGCCGCAGTTTAAACTACTGCGCAACCTGGGTGGTCTTCTTCAATTACTTTTATGTCGCTAAGTAGATTTATAATTTTACGGTAGTCATTTTCGGACTGCGTTGTTGTTTTGATATCGTTGGTAGATACTGCTTTAAACGGAGAGGGTTTTCCTCACACTGCTAATACTTTAGCTCTGAGTATATTAAAATCTCTAACATTACTCACATTGATGGGTAGTGCTAAGGGATCCTTTTGGAGTGTCTGTTGTGGTTGTATAGGTATTTTATTTATTTGCGGTATAGATACCTCTGGGGATGAGGTTTTGCAGAGTCTTCTATTTTTATTTAGGTTGGAGTTTCTTCTCGAATTCCTCTTCATCCGTAAAGTATTCATTGCAGGCAAGCAAGGCTTATTTTGATGCCAGTTTATTGCCGTCGTGACACTGACTGGAGAGTTTTTGAGATCTAATAGTGATAAGGGGCTTATACTTCTATCTGCTGTAGTAGTTAAGCTTTCCACTACTAAATCAGTTGTTGGCTCATTTTGAAGTTCACACATCAGTGTGGTGCTCTCTGGTGGTGGGGTTGATGGTGGTTTTCTTTGAAGTGTCTTACTTCTTCCACCAAAGGGCCATTTTTTTATCCCTTGTTCCGTGGTTTCTAGTAGTACTAGACAAAAGACTTTACCATAGTAAATCAAGTCTTTTTTTTATCTCTAAATTGTTTTGGGGCTCCAGGCACTCCTTACACTTTCGCGGTCCGCTTATTGACGTCCTTACTTTTACGCCATTACATCCAATTCGAGGACGTACGGATACGGATTTGCCTAACCATCTGCACATTGCATAGCTCCATGCCAGCCTATAATGCTGACATGGAAGATGGGTCGGCCCATGAGTTCTGCACTCCATCTCATGATCATAGTTGTGTTCATTCACACCACAGATCGTTATCTCATGGTGAAAAATCCCTTTTGCATCGTTCCCTTATCGGGATTCGAACCCGATACCTCCCACTCCAACTGTAGCTTTAACCACTGTGGCACCTGGGCGGTAAATCAAGTCAAAAGCTTTTCAAAATCAGTTTAGAAGGTGGAAATGCAGATTGAAGCCATTTTGTAGTCTCTGCAAAAATATGTCATCTCGAGCTTCAAAGATAGACGTTAGGCAATTCAATTGTTTCAAAAGATACGGTTTAACTTATTTCTTTTGTACAAACTGAGAGCTTTTTAAAAGCTCGCATAAAACTATTTACAACACAAAACGAGTGATTTTTAAACAAATAATTTATAATCCCCCCCAAGTACTTGAGATTATCACAGAGGGTTACTCTGAGGTCAATCATGAACTTTAGGTTCTTCAAGCCCATGTTTTGACAGTTCTAAACGTGCCCAAATCGGATTTCCTCCGCTGTTCCAAATAGTTAAATTAAGAAGTTACCTTCCTTGTCCATTGAGCTTTGTTCCCTCCCAGATTATATGATGTGAATCCAAGTCGCTTCCCAGGGTGACGCCAATTTTCCAGTTTGAAGCATCCAGTTTGAAGATTGGAAATTTCATAATATTTAAGTTTTTTTGTCAAAAAGCTCACACGTGTCCTTTTAATTAAAACACTTTGCTAGGCCAAAACATCAAAACGTTTAATAAATCAAAAAATTACATTCACTTAAAGCAATGCTCGTGTAATTATCTCTAATCATTAAATGAGCACACAGATGAAAAAAAATGTGTAATTTATATCCACCTTTTTGTATACAGTGCGAGAGTACACATTCCGAATGAATGCCACATTCAGCCCGACATCCAAAAATACAAAAACGTAACCTCAAAAATTATAAATTAGTCCCATTAATTACCAAGCCTAGAACAAAAAAATGTTCGGCGACGTTCATGAATGGATGTTTTCACATTGTATGCCATTACGTTCGGTATACGTTACGTATATACTCGTTTAGAGTGGAATGTGTTCGAATGATAAATTACTTGTATTGTTTGTGTTCGGCGTAATTAGCATTAATCGTTCCAAAGTCTGGGTATCAAAAATATAAAATCGTATCAATCAAACCCTAATTCAAAATTTTGAGGAAGGCCCTGTTAAAAAAATATATATGCTTGGGTATACGTATCGACCGAGATTTACCTTTTGTTATGGCTCAACAAAGAGCTATATCTTATCAAAAGTCAATTTCTTATCTCAAGTACTAAATATATGAAGGTACCTGATTTTATGGTAGATCAACATTTTTTGTTCCATCCAATTTCGATACAATATACCAGTGCATTAGGGATACCTGAGAAAGGTAATTTAAGATACGAAAATCGAATTTTCTTTAATGCATATCCATCTTCCTATAAGTAACAATATATCCCATATATATATTATTATGATCGAGTGCTATACGGGTATATCCTGACCTAAATCGGGGTTTTACATTCTTACCGAATTGTTTATTGGTCGATAAACCTTTTGTGCTGCCGTCATCACTATATATACAATGTTGATTAAAGACATACCCAGACCTGAATACATATGTGACTGTAATAGGTGATGATTTGTGTGTGTGTCTAGGTATAAACCTAATTGATTGATAGATTAAAGATTGGGGGAGAAACAGTTAAGAATCACTCCTTGCGTAATATTAAAAATTTATAAATTCTAAATGGTCCGGATCCGGATACACATATTTTGATCCGTAAAAAGGACAAACGTCGTTTTTCTACTCGCACCAAACACATGTATTTATCAAAAGGTGAGGTATATTGATGACACATTAAGGTTTGTGTTTATCACAAACCAAAAACCAATATTGAAAATCATTAATTCGTGTGAAAATTTGAAGAGTTGTATACCTGGAAAATACTGTCGTTGTTTCGGGGGGAGGGGGGTTTGTAATATTATCTGATATGTGTCTTTATTATACTTCGAACCGCATCGAAATTATTAACGAGTTTAGATTCAGTCTTCCGGGGACTACTGTTGATGAGACTTGGCCGTTGCAACTAGTGTAGAATTTAACAAGACTGGTGGAGGTGCTAGTAATTATTTATCGTCTTGATGAATTTTGTTAAGATCAAAATTGGAGTGGAAGGAATAGATTTCGTCTTGGACTAACTTTTGGTCAAAACTGATTGACTTAATTCACCATTTTCCGAATCATTTTGTCCTTATGCGGAACAAAATTTAGATTCGTTTACGGATTCTCGCTAAATCTAATGTTAATGTTTCGATGTTGGTGGCTAGCATGGCGAGTGATAGCTAAAACCTCTGTCTAATATCAGCTTACCTTCTTCATTAGAGAGAGACCATTCGGTTACTTCTGTCTGATATTACCTTACCTACTTCATGAGAGGAGATGATCTGGTTAACCGTTGGGTGTAAGTTCGGTTAGCAGGCTGCTAAATATTGGCTGCTCTGGTAAACCAAAGCACACACCCATTCAAAATGCAGAAGTCGGTTTCAAATCAATAGGAGAATAAGAGTAAATTTATACACCCTGATGACTTCCTTGTATCAGTCTGCTACGAGTAAGTAAGTCATCGGGCTGTATAAATCTACGAATTTAGAAAAGTCACAACCGACACCTGGAGGCAATTTCAAGTAGTGAAATACAAGAATTATGTGAGTCTTTTAAGACACTCAAAGTGGTAGTCTCCAGTCGTCCTACTCTTTGTAATATTCGACGACCAGATCGTGCGACCATTGAAGCTACCAAGGATAATAAATAGAAGGTACCCATTCAGTTTTGACCCATAAAATCGGCAGGATCTGACAGCACTAGTTGCTCGAAGTTATCTTCAAAAGCAAGCATGTACCGGTTCTTAGTCCCGCGTAAATCTTATTAAGAGAATTAATACTCCATGGTAATCGTTTCATGTTTGAGGCTAGATGAGTAAATAGCGAGCTAGATAAAATAAATGTTATAACACAATATTGTGGTAGACTGTCTAGATAAATCGTTTACTAGCAAATTGGTGAGTGGAGTCACTCCACAAACTGAGCTTTTGTATCCCTCCTTAAAACTGAGTTATATGAGTAAATGAGGGCCAAATCTTTACTATGAGTGCTTTTGGTGATGATTTTGTTGTAGCAGCCTTTAGTAAACATCCATTGACTCTTAGATATGTCATGTAGTCTGCGCTTGAAAATCTCGCAAATTTAGCCAGCATCTATGAATTATCGGAACAACATAAACTTTTCTTGATCAACCCTTTCTTTTTTAAAAAAACTTCACTCTTGTAAAAATGGAATTGAGAAAATATGGAGACGAGACCCCTGTGTCGTACATTGGCTCTATAGTTCATTAGACGTATATCGGATTACTATTTGGTGGCATTAAGCATCAAGACCAAAACTTTAATGAAAGTCTCTTGGCTCATATATAGAAACACGTCTACTCAAACTCTGGAGTTTCTTTGTCATCTCATTCTTCTGGATATTCTAGGCAAACCAATGGTAGTGAGCAACATCTTTGCTGAAATTCATATCTTTGTGTACCTAAAATAACTCTTCTACTATATGTGTAAGACATTTATCCGCGATACTACTGAATACGGCAGTCCGTAATCATAGTTTGAAGTGAAATTTTAGACGTGATATTCACTCCGGGGAATACTGGTTGAGTGAAACCGTTATGAACCCTGAATTCATGATTTTTCACTGAATGTACAAAAATGCACTGGAAGGTCGGTTGCAGGGGTTTTGAGAGGAATTGAAAGTAAACCTCTCTTGTTGTTCTCCTGATAGTTGGAGCTGTAAACATGTTGAGGTATAATGAAATATTTACTAGAGATATTCGCATTTTTGTACGAACAGTTTTCCTTATATACGTTGAAAGTAGCCCAGAATTGTATCTAGTCTATAAACAAGATCAGTTCACCATCCGCAGTTGACATGTGTACTTAGGCATTTCATAGTGATAAAAATAAAAGCAGATATGACTACTTTATTGGACCAAGCAGGGTGGCTGTTAAAAAACGGCTTGCGCTTGTAGCAAAGTTTGCTTCAGCATTAGGCCAGGAGTTTAACAAGTGTCAAACTGTTTAATAGAAGATCGTGCGCAATAATATTCAGGAAAGTCAGATGAACAAATCCCATATAGGCTGAAGTGTTGTCATACCACACCCATTGAAGTAGTCAATATGGTGAAGAGTCTACTGTCGCTTGACTTTTGAATAATCTTTTGTGAAGGTCTTATACCGTCAGCAGGATAGTGTTGGACATTCCAGCATCGTTGCATATGGCTAAATATGGAATTAGACAAGCGGTTTTATTATTATGTGTTTAAACTCTAGGACCTGGTGCTGGGCTTTATCACCCTAGATTCGGTTTGAAAATTAACTATCCCCTTTGGTAGATACGTCACTCTCTTTTAGGTGAATGTTGTTGCAATTTTGAGAGCAGCTCTGTATGAGATGGAATTTTATTTCAGGAATCGTGGTATGTGCATCCCCTCTGATTTTTAAGGAGCTTTAATTGACTCCTATATTATTTCTATTAGGAGACAACAATTACTATGTTGGACTTGGCAGTCTGAATGAAGTCAGGTTTCGCTAGCTGATTAATCTGTGCCAATAAACCGTATAGTCAGTACACGCTTCTAAAGCCCTATAGCTGAACGAATGTGTCATGTGTTCTGATCATGGGACCATAGCTATCCACTATATTGAATGCTACAGTAACATGTCGTGAATAATCCTGCCAGTATAGTCCGTTGTCGTAGTGGCAGTGTGGCCAACTATAATAGGCCAACATAGACACTAATAAAGTGGAGGTAAAGCTTAACCGGAACACCCTGCCTAAGTCGGTAGTAATTCTGTTTGATTGAAGTATGTCACTAGACCGATTTGCAAGGGTGGTCTGGATTCTTAATACCAAATTGGCAAAATGTTGGTAGTTATGATGGACTCCGTCTCGTAGGAAAGCTTTAGTGAAAGCTCAATATTGTTTGAAGAGTTGGGCAGAGAGAAGTTGTAATGCGATATGACTTAGTGTGATATGTCCTCGCTATCATCCTGTCAGTAAAGTTTTTTGTCATAGTGGCAGTGTGGCCAACTCATAAGACGCTAATAAAGTGGAGGTAAAGCTTGAAAGGAACACATTGCCCAAGTCGGTAGCAATTCTGTTCGATTGAAGCATGTCACTAGACCGCTTAACAAGGTTGATCTGGATTCTTAACTCATCTATTACAGACAATACCAAATCAGCACAATTTTGGTAGTTATTATGCACACCGTCTCGTAGGAAAGCTTTTCTGAAAGCCCAAGATTGTTTGATAGGTGGGACAGGGAGAAGTTGTGGTGTGATATAGCTAAGTGTGATATGTCGTCACCATAATCCTGTCAGTATATTCAGTGTTCGTAGTGGCAGTGTGGCCAACTCGTAAGACACTAATAAAGTGGGAGACACTAGTAAAGCTCCGGTTTAAAGGAAGACCCTGCCTAAGTCGGTAGCAATTCTGTTTGATTGAGTCATGTCACTAGACAGATTTGCAAGGGTGGTTCAGCAAAATTTTGGTAGTTACTTAAATTTTTAAGTAAAGCTCTCCGTCTCGTAAGAAAGTTTTACTTAAAAGCTCAATAAGGTTTGATGAGTGGGTCATAGGGAAGTTGTGGTGTGATATGGCTAAGTGTGATATGTCCGTCGCTATAATCTTGCCAGTATATTCCGTTGTCGTAGTGGCAGTGTGGCCAACTCATAAAACTAATAAAGTGAAGGTAAAGCTCCGCTTTAAGAGAACACACTGCCCAAGTCGGTAGCAATTCTGTTTGATTGAAGCATGTCACGAGATCGCTTTACAAGGGTGGTCTGCATTATTAATACCAAGTCAGTACAGTTTTTGAAGTAACGATGGAAACAGTCGCGTATGAAAGCTTTTCACAAAAAACCCAAGATTCTGTATATGAGTATAGAGTAGATGAGAGTTTTAGTATGAAATGGCTTACGACTATTAGTCTGGACACCTTTTTTGTATAATATAGATAGCCATTCCTGCCTAACATCGTGTTAATCGGTACAGCCCCCTCCGTTAAACCTTGTATACACATATTATGTTCTTATTTCAAGCACGACGGTACAATTATTTGTTCGATGTGAGTTTTCTTTCTGTTTAAGCGCGGAAATCGAAATAAATACAGAACAAGAGTGTGAGAGGGGTATTCAACCTGCGGTACTCCTAGTATATAATCATTTTGTACCATATATACGTTAAATGTAAACACATAAAACATTTTTGCTTATCATCGTGTTTCATACACATTAAATAACAGAGCATCTGAAAGACGATTCAGAATGGGAAAATATATATAGGAAATGAAAAAAGAAAATTTTTAAAGTTTACAAAAGCTCGCGTGGTACAGAAGAGAGTGTGTGTGTATATAAGTATATGAAGTAATAGTTTGCCAATATTTGTTGCTGTTCCAACTGCCCACAGCAAGCAACAGCTAAAAATTGGTTTTCAGGATATGTTTCCTTTTTATGGTCTATGTGTTGAACAAAAAGCTTCTTCTATGTGTGTGCTTTATATAGACGAATTACATTCTATTTTATCGACTTATATATCGTATCTCTTGGTTAAGATTAATTATGGCTTTGGGATGGGTTCGGTTATATATATATGGTTTTATTGCAAACATGTGGAAGTCTATAATAAAATTATTTTTGATATTTCATTTCATGCGGAGTGTCATGTTTTACAAATAAATGTAATTTAACCCTTTTATTTAAATTAAAACCATTCCACCTTCGAATTATTTATACAACATGAATGTAATGTTGAATATATGAATATGACCGGTTAGGGAGTCATAAACTGGGTATGGAATATGGAATGGAACATTAACAATGAGAAATATTGGCAGACATGTTTTATGATATTTGGAAAACGTCATAAAACATGTCTGCCTATATTTGGTGCATCTTGGCCAATTGATCCAGGTAGTCTAGCGCAATGCGTAAGTCTAGCAGAACAATTTCGACAGTCATACGACTAGAACGATGGGTGGAAAGGGATGTCCTCAAAACGGAGGTTTGACATGCTGTATAAGATACCAGAAAAAATCCAACAACAAATATTTTTTCTACTCACCACCAGAGACACTACAATCGCTAAAGAGATTTTGTATGTTGTCATTTTTGAAACCAGCGGAAAACTCTCTTCAGCGATTGTAGAAGCACTAGTGGTGAGTAGAAAAAATATTTTTCTGCTGGATTTTTTTTCTGCTATCTTATACAGCATAAAACGAATGCCAAGTACACGCTTCGAGGTTTCAAGTCCCACGATTTGCTGAACTATGCAACGCGACGCCCTAGATCATTACTATATTAGACGCATGTCGTTGCCATAACCCTGATAGTACAGTCGGTTGTCAATTAGTTGGACTAGCAGTGAGTTGACGTTACCAAAATCGAATTAAACCTATGCTGTATAAGATAGCTATAATATAGTCAAACCTATGCTGTATAAGGTTTGACTCGACTGTGGTAACGTAAACTCACTGCTAGTCCAACTAATTGACAATGAATTTTACTATCAGAGTTATAGTGACGACATGCGTCAAATATAAAGATGGCCTAGGATGTCGCGTTGTAAATAGTTCGGCAAACCCGACTTGAAACCTCGAATTGTGTACTTGGCATCCATTTTGACTTATTTTTCTGGTCATTGTGTGAGATATGCATGCTTGACTTTTGAATACCAGTTTGCGTGAGTTACATATAGTTTTTTTTGTGTTATCTGTCACTCAGGCTATATTGGCCCATTGTGTTTGTGACATCCTACTGTTAACTTGACGTTCTGGGTATAGGTCCTTTTAGACCAGCCTATAGTACTGAGATGAACGATGGGACGGCTCACGGATTCAAAACCCAACAGGGAATCCAGATGTGTTCATTCACACCACCGACCGCACCGCCCAAACGACCGATGGTGAAAAATCCCTTTTTGCATGTTGTCCCTATCGGGATTCGAATCCAGTACGTCTCACTACCTGGGCGGTAACAGGTGGAAATAAGAATGCAAGATTGCGACAGCTAACCTGGGTGGATCATCTGTTAGCAAGTTGTTGTTGAGTTGAACTTTGTCTTAAAAAAGTGTGACTTCTTAATGATAGTTTCTTTTGAATTGGATTTTGCAGTCTTTGGGAAATATCCTTTCACTTTAAGAGTCAGCAGCTGTGGATCAATTGTTAATTCACATTATAGATAAACCAATGACAGTGAGCACAACTTTAACTCACTGCTAGTCCGACTAGCCGACAAAGGGATTTTACTATGTGACGTCATCATAGCGACGTCATGCGTCTTATACAGTGATGATCTAAGATGTCTGGTTCTCTAGAAGCGAGTACTTGGTACCTTAAGTTTCTTTTGCGAGTCGTTGTTGGATATGTGTATTCCACAACCATTTTAGTATGTTAAGATGTCGGGGGATCTGCTGCCGCTTGACTTTTGAATCACAATTTGTGGAGTACTTACAACTTGCAGGATCGGGCCAATATCTATATATTTCAGTACCGATGTACGTTACAAGTACACCGGAGCTGTGGTATAATATACTATACATTCTGTTTTAAAATTATCTATCCTCTTCGGTAGATGTACGACTCCGTCTTTCAGGTGGGTCATCTGCTAGCAGATTGGTAAGTAAAGTTTTGTCCTCGATTGTTGCTTATGAAATATTCTTTCACTCTATTGCATGCAGTCTGCGTTCTAAAATCTCGCAGTTTTGACCAGCAGCTGAAAACCAATTGTTAATTCACATTAAATTTATTTAATCCTTTACTCTGGGAAACTGAGACTTCTTTCGTTTAACCCTCTCTGTAAGCTTCACTCCTGTAAAAGTGCTAAGGTAACAAACGGAGATTGGGATGCTATGTCGTTCTTTTTCATCTAACTCGATTGATTATTACCGTTAACCTACAATATAATATTCAGGATAGTGAGATAAAGAAACCCAGCGTTTGAACATGCCACATGCCACAATAGTTCTATAAGCCCAATAGCAGTGAGGATAGCTTTAATTTACCGCTAGTATAATTAATTGACCATGGATTTTACTATCAGGGCTGTAGCGACGACATGCGTCTAATAGGTTAGGTAAGGTTACGTTATGCTAGAGTGGCTGCTAACGCACACTTAGATCGTTGCCGGTCCGTTGTCATACCACAGGATCTTAGTCCTCTAACACCCGTAACACTCTATTGGAACCATCCTGAGCTACTAATGTAGGGTAAAATGTCCCACACCTTAATATGTGCAAGATCTGAAAGGTGGTGCTTTACATACCTACCCAAGTGGAAATGCCTTCTTAGTGCCAGTGCAGGACAAGAACACAGGAAGTGAACAAGCGCTGCTCCTCCTCCTCGTCCGTACAGCTTCTACAGAAGTCATTTGTTTCTAGACCCAGACTTCTCGCATGTTTACCGAAAAGATAGTGTCCCGTTAATTTTTCTACCATCCTTCTTCGATCTCTCCTCTCCAAAGAGATTAAGGTCCTGGAGCGTTTCAAATCAAGCCTTGGCCACATTTGTCTCGCTCTCTCGCATGTGAGGGTGTTAGACCAGCTCTCCAGTGCTAAAGCTTCTGCTAGTACGTCTGCCTCGACGTCAGAGTGGCCAGGGAGGGAACCAGATAATCTGAATATTGAAATGCTCACTCATCTCGTTAAGAGACGAGTGGCAACCCAATGCCACCGTAGACTTCAACAGCACTGCTTCCAGCGACTTGATTGCCGCCTGACTGTCCACATAAATCGTGATATCCCTCTTGGATATCACGTTGTACCTCAACCAGCTCAAGGCTTCTTCAATCGCTATTATCTCCGCCTGGTACACGCTGCAGTGGTCAGGGAGGAGAACGGAAGTGCTTATATTTAATGCTCCACATAATAGCCTAGCTCTGACCTTATCATCTAGCTTCGAGCTGTCCGGGTAGAATTGTATAGCTTCGGTTTGCAGTGCTAGCTTATTCCCCTAGAATTCTCATGAAAGTATTAAGGTTTAAAAAACCATTTTCAAAGCATATAATATCGGTGTAACATAATCAAGGTTCTCCATTTCCTTCTTTAGCGAACGAATTATTGTCGAGTGACCTGCCTGAAGGTGTTTTCACTGAGACACGGCCGTTAGTCTTGTGGCTTTGTTAGTCGCCATCTGTTTTCCATAGATATCTACTGGAAGAAAGTGTTACATGACCTCTAAGGCCTGAGTAGGTATTGTTCTCAGTGCCCCGCTTATGAGCGTACAGGTCATACTTTGCACCTTCTCTTACTTCTTTCTATAGGTTACTCTATGCAGTGCTGGTCACCAAACACTCACTCCATACATAAGAACGGGTCTGACTACGGCAGTGTAGAGCCGGTGTATCAGCTCCGGTCTGAGACCCCAACGTCTGGCTATTGCATTCCTACACGAATACATCGCCATCGTATAGTTTTGCTGATTCTCTCCAAGATGTTCGGCTTCCAGCTTAGTTTACTGTCTAATATTACACCCAGAAATCTCGCTTTATCAGTAAAGACCAGTATAGTGCCATTTACGGTAGGTGGGTCAAATGCTGGAGTGTAATATTTCTTACTGGCTCCCAATCCACATTTACTGGCCCATCTTGTAATAATAAGTAGCGCATTCTGCATTACCTCCGCAATGATCGGTAAAAATTAACCTGATACCATGATCGCCACGTCATCAGCGTAGGCAACCACTTCTAAACCCTCCCTCTCAAACTCCAGAAGTAATCCATTGATCACCATGCTCCAGAGAAAAGGGGACAGGACTCCTCGCTGTGGGGTTCAACACCAGGATCGGATCAGATATTGAGTTAGGTATTTAGTTTACTAAATTTGAGTTCAAACACTAGGAGTGCCGATGCTGTGATATATCATACTACATTTTCTTGTAAAATTATCTATCTCCCTTAGGAAATACGCCACTGCAGGTCAAAATTATTTAAATTTTGAGAGCAGCATTGTATTGGGTGAAGATATATTGCAAAATCGTCATATCGGTATCACTTCTAACTGTCAAGCTATGCTTTATTTGAGTTGGCCTAAAATGATTTTAATCTATTGGTTCCACTTGAATTACCTGAATATCTTGGCTGGACTTTTGGAGATGGAACTGGTGTTTGAGACGAAAGTATTAGTTTTGGAAGGGATTAAACAATAGACCAATGTAGCTTTAGACCAGAAGAAAATAAGCTTTCGTAATATTTTGTTGTTTAATAGTCTAAGCTTTTATCTTATCTGGAATGTGAATGATTCTGCAAACATTCCAGTCGCATGTATGGTAACGGCTTAATGCTAGTTAAAGTTTAGTCTAGTTGAACACCAAAGATTCGATAGTTATTGCCATATCTTTCCCTATTGATTAATCCTCTAGGCTGACCTAGAAGGTTTAAATCTACCATTATGCATAAGCTGCTATAATTAGAGATATAAATCAAATAAGGTAAAAAAATTATCGTTAAAACAATCCAAGTTTTGGTGATACATGGATATGCTCCTTCGAAGCTGGAGATAGAGAGGCGATCAGTTTTCGAGGAACGTATACAGAAATAATTTGCAATTTCCAAATCCTAATGCAGTCACACCTGAATCAAAGCAAAATAAGAACCAGTAGCGCTCGAAGTCGCAGTCCAAATCTTTGTCCGAATGACAAAGTTTCACACAAACGAAACGAGTCTGCCGTCACTTGTGGTTCCGCACATCATTCACGAGTAGGAAATATCTGCACGATCACTTATCGACGCCGTTATAAGAAATTAACGCCTGGCTCAATGAAACTGTTTGCTGGAAACGGCTAGTCTATAAATACCTTTGGTCAAATTAGGCTCCAGCTAGACTTATGAATTGAGACGACCATATGATTGGGTATTTCTAATTGCTGATGTTCAAACTTCATATCTCGATATCTCAATGTTTCGTCACGAAAAACTTTTAGCAGAACCAGTATATTTGTAGAATTATTACTCGGAATTCAACGATCCAAGACGTCTGATCAACTCGACAACTTATTGATGATATATGCAACTGGCCAACCAGTATTCAAACGTCCAAGATGTCTGGATCCCGTAAAATTGACTGCTGCAAAAGTGGAATTCAAATTTCTGGTGACGTAAGAAATAGGTCACCCCTCCTCAAGCAACTGAGCTAGTCCATTACACAAAGTTACAAAACCGTGGTTTGAACGTGACCGCTATCCGATACCCTTCATACAGGATTTTACACACCTGATATGAAAAACTATTAATAACATCGAAATCTTAGTTTACTGAACCTCGATTATATAAAGGTTATATTACTTTATAAAACGAAGGTTTATTGATGTTCACCTTCCTTCATCGAGTGCTTTAAACCAATTTTCCATTTTCATGAATTTTAAGTACCTTTTTGGGGAAAATCTATTGAGCTATGTAATTTATACAGTGGTAAAATGTGCTTTTCAATCGACTACTCGTACATGGATCGGTGAATATAAAAACAAAGGCCATTACTAGTTTGGGCAATCATCTAAGTAAATGTCATTTACTTAATTATTTTTTGTTCACTTAACTCATTGAGAAATAGATTTCAGTGCCATTCATTATGATCAAGAGGGCAGTCTTCCTTATTGCTGATCTATGAAATATTTATATCAAGGACAAATTTGATTTATTTAGAGAAATGGAAAACTTGTTGCTAATTGGAACGGAAGCTCCCATAGTTTTTGGAGGTAATCTTGTGTGAAACTCTTTCGTTTCAAAATACTGAATTAAAAACGAAATATTTGGTTCGGTTATGCACACCTGATGAAGTTTTCATTTTCACAAGCCCCATAAAAAAAGTCTGGTGCTGTTAAATCTGGAGATCTGGCTGGTCATGCTTAATCGCCATTTCGTGAAATTATTCTTCGTGTAAAAACCTCATTCAATAATTGAATTGCTGAACGGGCTGTGTGTGCTGTGGCCCCATCTAGCTAAAAACACATGTTCTCTAGTCCTTACTCGTACATTTCAGACACAAGAAAATTTCGAATCATGTCTTGGATGCAATGATGTTTGATAAATTAATTGAGGATTCTGTGTTCCCTAAAACCGACTGTTCTGTTTATTGACGTGTCCATTGAGATGAATCATTATCGTTATAAGATCGTTCATTATCAAGATGGACGAAAAATCTTCAATTTCACCAGACAGCCTTAGGATTGCGCTACTGTACTCAACTCGTTGATCAGGATCCCTCGGTAGCAATTTTTGGACTAATTGAATTTTGTACGGGAAAATTTTCAAATCGATTTTCAAAATTCGCCTTAAACTACGTGCAGAAATGTGTAACTAGGAACCACGTCTCTGAATTGATGTTTCTGGAGACTCTGCAAGTTCAGCGTTACGAGACGTCCATCTCGTAACAAACGGGCATGATTCTTAATCAAGTTTCATTTTAAAAGCTTCAGTTTTAGGAACTAGTAACCATCCAAATGGTCTACAGCCCATAACCTCGTTAAATAGCCCAACGAATATATGATCCGATGAGCTTTAATGCAAAAGCTTTACTTAATGAAAAGTTTTGAATTGTGATCGGATTCAGTCCAAACGAGCAGATGACTCCAACACTTTGTCGTTATAAGAAATTGAATGCAATTCGGATTTTCTTTGAATTTATGCCTAAACTTTACGAAGCTTTTATTGACATACAAATTTATTTTTTTAATTTTATTATTTTAAATATAATTAATTTGCAGTAAAAAAATAAATCTCATATTGATTCGATTTTTTACGAGTTTAAAAAGAGGCAATTTATTAAATTTAATTTCGTACCGAACGATATAGAAGAGAAGGAAAGTTGTCGAAAAGTTTTTCCGCCAAGAAAAAGTTTGTTAGCTTTATAGAGATTAATGTTGTGAAAGTTATGTACAAATATGTATTATCCGAGGCATAAAATATCATTTAATATGAGTTTGTTTGATGTATTATCGTCATTAATCGTAAACTATCATTATAATTTGGAGAGCTTTCTGCGATTTTGAAAGAAAAATTTAATTGGTCTGGGATAAGCCGAAATCGGCAAAATTTAATTGGAAATGTTTAATTGGTTGTATTTATGTCTATGATTTGGAATACCCTAATAGGGATCTTTAAAGTTTGCAGAGATAAAGGTATTGTTTACCAGGATTTGAAAGTTTTTAATATTCTGACAAGCTACTATATATGCTTTCATCTTAGCTATTAGAACTATCGTATAGATGGAACGACCAGAAAGCAGTATATGATCCAATGACTGACCTCACATCGCTCCTTCTTGTAGTCACCGACAATTTCCTCCGCCAGGTGAATAGTTCTTCCCAAGATAATGTGTTACAGTAACCTTTTTGCTGTGCAAAGGAAAGAGCTACACGGCCAATTTTCATTATTCATCCGACATAACTCCATTTCACCATACCAATGAAACAAGGTTGAAAAGTCAGTTCCACAAGGTCAGCCCTCCGAATAGCAAGAGCTCTGAGTTAATGCAATCCACTCGTGGCGAACAACTTTACTTTAATCTCTGCATGACCATAGCGAATTTCTCTTAGGATGGATCCTCAATGATCATCTCTGCGATCTGTATTTGAGAAAAATATTTTCACCATGTACCGAGTACCGCATCGACGTTAACACAGGGGTTTCCATCCTGGTCTCGAATGGCAGTTGACCGAGATCTTAAAGTATGGTGCAATTCAGTGATTCCTTTAAAGAATCAACGCTGATTATGCTTCTTCTGAGTTGTTGTACTCTTAAGACTTAAGTGCTCCACCATTCGCGCTTCTTCTACCTACAAATTCGTTTAGCTGTCCTCCTAGCAAGAACTGCTTTATTTCTTTTTGTTATTGTAATCCGAGTTGCGCATCGTTGTGGGCTATCTTGTGTTGTTAAACAGCAAGACATTTTTAGGCGTAATTTTACGCCATACTGAGAATGTGCTGTGGAGCATCGACAACCAAGGTTTGCAATACTGCTCAGAGTTTATTCTTCAGATTGGTAATTAGAACGCAAATGCTGACAAGATCTTGATATTTTCGTTCCGTTTTTTCATTTATCAGACCTTCACGTTGTACGAACATTTCCATCGTAGCTTTGTTGCGACCAGATTTAATGGTTACTGTCTACCAATTTTGTTGACTATCGATGCGATCTCACACATTGGCCAACCCGAGCCCGCCTTTTAGAAATCAACACATCAATTTGGCTTCGGGATGTTTTACGTGGATGTGTCCATGTTTCCAAATGAATGTTTTTACGAGGAAAGAATGTACTTGTCTCTAGATCAAGAGTGATCGCAAAGTACATCATTCTTTCCCCATTTCGGTCGCACTTTCGTGTCGGGAGTACGGACCTATATTACCGTATAAGTCGATCTGATTTCTAGCATTAAAATCAATAATCGCCAATCCGACATCGTGCTCGGGTATATAGAGCCCATCAGATTATCCAAACTATTGTAAAATGAGTCTTTATCCTGGGGTTGGCTTACATCAGTGCGGGTGCATGTACACAGACAATTGACAGGTTGGCTAATCTCATATGAAAGCGAGGCACACAAGTAAAAAAGACTGTACTGGATTTTCAGGCAGTCGATAATCGAATGTGTATCTCGAATAACTACCTTAACCCAACTGTGGTGTGACGTACTCTGGACCGAGCCATAAAATAGTTTGTATGGATGTAATGGTAGGTCGTATCTAAATGAAATAAATATTTACAAAGGTCCAACACCGATCGAAGTATGGATAAGCAGCCACTAACCTATAATATCCTAATTTAAATTATTTTTGAATACTTAATGAGTAAAGTACCATCAAGTCACTAATCCTTAAATCCAAATTATATCAACCTTTCCTCATTTCGATTACTGGCTTCATTTGAATATAATTTGAACAGACCTACCAAAAGGAAACCAAATAGTATTTTCCACCAACAGAGTTTTCTTTCCATTCCTTTGAAATTAAAGTTCAACAAATCCCCGCCCGCACATCCTTGTTTTATATACAATCATTAAGTACAAAAGAAAAACCTTGAAAATCTTTTTTACGACAATGATGATGTTGATCATTTTCTTAATGTATCTTTTTTATGTCTTTAAGTTTTATCGAATGTATAAAATTAGATGCTCCGTGAAAATTTGTTCACACCAATAACATTACTATTGGTGTGTTATAGATTAAATCCATTCACTCTAAAGACCAACAACATAAAGTAAATGCAAGTATGTACATTTACTGTTAGGTCTGATAACACAGGCGACTTGTTATTCAGACTTTGGACAGTAGTCCGATAGAAATTTGAATGGGATTGTAAGGATAATTTTTTATAATCGGTCACATTTGAGGTGTATCCTGGCGAGCATCTTCTTCAGTGGAGTCTGAGTATTAAACCTAAAGGTGTTGAATAGTAGGATGATGATGTTTAGCCTCACTTGCGAGCAGGTTTGTTTGACGAGTATGAAAGTAATTTGGGCTGATATGCTCTTGTTCATCTTGAGGACCCATTTCTAAAAAATGTTGGTGTGACGCAATACATAATCTGGATTACATAATCATTGCGTTATATTTATGACATTGGCGACTGGTATTAAATAATGGGTTTTGAAGAGCTTGCAGGTTTTATTTGATTTAACAAATCTCGAGATAGATTTTTTCTTAAGTTTAGTTTTAATTGGGTGCATGGCGGATTTTTAGACTGTTCTAGCTCCTTGTCAGAGCTCCGGCATCAACGCGCGGTCCTGCAAGTAAAGGTTGATAGCTGCCTTAAATTTTATGTGCATTTTATACTCAAACGGAAACTGAAAACCGGACAACGAATTCCACTTCCTATAGATATTCGAGAAATAAATTCGTTCACCGTAAACCTAAAGGCATTAACCGTTCCTCGTGTTACCCGTCCTGGCGTAACAAATGTTTGTATTTTCTCCTTTAATTCTGTGGAACATGGACCATTTACTAATTTATAGAACACATTTCTGCGTTGCTGTAGGCTGCCGTCTGGAATTTCGTATTATTCGGATGGCACGCCGCTGAACTCTATCCAGCAACTGGAGAGCAATGCCATATGCTGCACCCGAAACCTGACACCAATATTCTACACACGGTCCAATAAAAGTTTTATACATCTGGAGATCCTGATTCGATCAATAAAACCGTCTGCATCTATTGAGGAATCCGAGTTTACGTAAAGCTGATTTGGCAAATGCGATAATGTTCATTCCATTTTAAATAGTTGCTAATCTGAACACCAACCAGATGAATTGAGTCACAACCCAGGAGAACGTGGCCCTTTTCTCGTTAAATTTGACCTGATTTTTTACTCCCCACTCAAATTTGTATCAAATCCGAACTAAGCGGAGTGACAACTTCCAGTCGTTTACCGTTTAACACTGAAGGAGAAGGCTCGACCTCGAATGAAATAGAAGAGTGCAATGTTTATCTAGAATTTGGCTTTTGCTCTAGAATTGCTAGAGTTTTAGTGTGATGTGTTAGTGTTGAGGCCATGTGATTGGATGTATGTGTTTTGAATGGGTAAGGTGTGTGAAGTGCCGCCGTTGTAACCTTCATCTAGTAGGGGAGATGTCTGAGTGATGATTTGAGCTACTTTATCTTGCAATCCTAAGCCACTTTGACTGATTTAAGCCTGCATCTACTTGAAGATCCCTTTTCGGAGGTCTCTTTTGCCGGATGAGGATCCCAATTTCGTGTATCACGTTCGTCATATTTAAATTGAATGCATTTGTCCACCCAAATGATTTCTGCATAGATGCATTCTGCATGGCTTTGGTGGTTTTGAAGCAGAGGTCGGATCTATCACGCAATTAGCCATAGCTAATTCGAATTGACGACAAGTGACCGCCGATTGGAGTTTAAAATGATTGCTACTAGTTTAGTAGATTAGTAGTGTGTTGTCGTGGGGTTATAAAGTGTAGTCTAACTGTATTGAAGCTTAATTAATTTAATTAATTTCTAAATTTATTTCAGAATTTTGTGTTATTGTTTTACTTTTAATTTTAATCTTAAAGGATGAGTGAAGACAGGTGGTGCGGATTAGAGATCGCAGACTAATAGAATTAAAGTGTGACTGTCTTGTGCTAATAGTAGCTAAGTAACGATTTGCCAGGTGTATGTAACCGGGTTGTTCTTTCTTAACTATAGCATACCTTCATATCTTACCTATTGGTTTCTGTAAACAGCTGTAGGAATACGCTCGGCGTTATCTGGGAACATTGCCTACGCTTGGTCCTGCAGTCCAATCAATCAAAATAGTGAGAATTACTGTGTTATCCACCTTTTAAAATCTGGTGCTGTAATATATTCTGCAAAACAATACTTTTTAGAATCGATTCAATGGACTTGTTCCGAACAGGTCCATGTTACTCTTTAAATTCAAATTTTATTTCTTCTTTACCTGGCCTGGTTCATACTTACTTCTCGACACTTGTATTTATTGGCTGAAAGTCCAAACGCTGAATTTTGGCTTGCTATAGATAAGTAAGAGCCTTACTCTGATGTTGGCCAAATGTAATGACATTTTACCCAGCTTCCTCATTAAGAAGACGAATCGGAGTGTACAAAAGTGCAGTTATGTGTTGATTTCGAAAGTGGGTAATCTGTAGCTTCTGTTGGTACGGATCCAGCTCGACAATACTTACTACCCCCATCTTGGTCATTTGTCAAAGCTACTTTTAGTTTTTTGTTGGCCCTTTTTTTAACTATACTTAAGAGTAGGTGATCTGTATATAATCACCACTGCATCTTGACTACCTTATGTTTGGGATTTCTTTCTCCTGCTAGAAATTTATCTTCTGGTGTTTTCAAATATTCATCAAATTATTGCTTCCGGTTAAATATTAAGATGGACAAAACTCCGTGATGTTAACGCTTTTCTCGGACCATTTCTCATAGATTCAAAACGAAAGCTGTACCTCAATCTGATCCTCCGATTGGATGCTTAGTATCGTAAATTGAGTAAATGGATTTTGATCAGCTGTAAGTATACCCACCCAATCTATATACAACAATAAGTGTTAATCAAATTGATGATGACTGTTACGTCACGGTTCAACAAATTATATTCGAAAACGGTTCAATAACTGTCTCATTATATAAGAAAAGTTTAAGTTACAGTGGCATAACACCAGTGACGGTGAGTTCGAAACAACGACTCGTTCCTAAATACGTTAAACAAATCTGCAAATAATTACAAATAAATTAGTCTTAGAACATCCTTAATTCAAATAATTAAGGAAATGTTTTGCAAATTGTTTGCTATGTTTTGTCTCTCCCAATAAGCGTGAACATAATTTATTCACTAATTACCTTCAATACATGTTAAATCTACCCATCTTATACACCCTCGTCGAATCATACATGCCATATAGACAAATGTATTCATTCTTGTAACTAAGATTTTAATCTTTTGTACGGGGGGATTATATCAAAGGAGACACAAATATATATGTATACAGGGTTATTCAATAAGTCCGTAGGATGACACATAGATGGCGTTACTAGAATGTTTTTCGTGTGATTTTTATGTAGGACTAGCCTTCGAACGATACGTGTATAAATTTGACCGCAACCCGACTAATGATTCGTGAGTGGAAATTAAACAATGGCTTGATAAACAGTCGAGAAGTGAATTGCTGAATCTAAATGTGATCGTACCAGCACAAATGATGCTGAGTGAAGTGGACGCCCAAATGAGGCTGTATTCCAGAAAATATAAAAAAAGCCACAAATTGGTTATGAACGACTGCAAATTGAAGGTGCACGAGCTAGCTGACATTGTAAAGATATCTGATGGTAGTGTTTTTACTACCAGATGGTGGTGTAGGTATGCGAAATATCTGTGCAAAGTGGATGTCGCGTGAGCTCACAGTCGACCAAAACCAACCATAAATCGAGTGTTTGGCGCTGTTAAACCGCAATAAAATGAAATTCTATCGTCGATATGTGAAATTGGATGAGGCTTGAATTCACAATTACACACCAGAATCCAAAAAACAGACAGTTGAGTGGACAGCAGTCGACGAACCGGATCTAAAGCGAGCAAAGACGCAACAGTCGGCCGGTAGTGTGATGGCGTCTGTATTTTGGGATGCGATCGACATAATATTCATCGGCTATACCTATCATATTCTCCAGATTTATCCTCCAGCGACTTTTTCCTGTTTCCGAAGAGAATGCTTGCTGAAAAGAAATTAAAGTCCAATGATGAAGTAATCGCTGAAACCGAGGCCTTCTTTGACTATGTTGATTAATAAAATCGAGTTTTGTCAAAATTTTGTTTTTCTTATTTGACTTATCCTTCGGACTTATTGAATGACCTGTATATGTAAAATATAATATAAGAATGAGCTAATGTGTATCTGCGTCCTCCGCGCACTCTACCTCCCCACACATATGAGCATCACATACATATCTGTGTTATCTACAATAGGAAAAAAATCGATACTTAACAGACGACTCTACCAATAAATGTATTTGCGAGAGGCAAATAAATCGCGATTTTGGTATACGAACGCGAAACGTGCGGGTGATATATAAAATAGTTTCATCTGGTATATAGATCTGTTTGTTTTCCAGTTGGGTTATAATTTATCGACAATCGATATCTATGTATGTTTGGATAAACATAGTTTATTTGACACAATGAAAAGGAAATAAAATGGCATTTAATATCCTTTCATAAATTGAAATTTGAATAAGATCGTCGCATCTTTAAAATTATAGGTTTCAATCGATTATAGATTAATACAACATTTGATTGAATTTTATAGTGCTAATTTATAATTTACGGTCTTAATTCGTACTATTCCATTTTAGGGTATATAATTCCCCACTGAACAATGATAATCTATCTATTATTTAGAAAAGGGATTGGGTTGAAGGTTTTCCTATAGATATAAACGATTCTAATTAAATCTATCAACTATCTAATATATATATATATATATAGCATATATATATATATATATATATATATATATATATATATATATATATATATATATATATATATATATATATATATATATATATATATATATATATATATATATAATATATATATATATATATATATATATATATATATATATATATATATATATATATATATATATATATATATATATATATGTATATATATATATATACATATTTTTTTTTTTTGTAACAATTGCCATTGGCTTTATTCTTGAATCTTTCTTTTAACGAAACTAACAAGAAGTGTGAAATTCTTAAAAACTATAATTTTTTTAACTTAAGCCGTAACCAATGTTAATACTTAATATCAGTATGCATTATTATTTTTAAATTATATTACTAATTAGTTTTAGTAATTATTAGATTATATTTTTAGTTTATTAAATCTAAAGGATCTGTTCTGCGAAGCCGTTTGTATTTCGGTTGCCTTAGTAGCTCTCTAGCCAATTCATTAGGATGAGAATCCAGTTTCAGTTGATATTTTACTGCATGATTTTACTGTCTCTTTAACAGTTTTGATTCCTAGGTCTTTATGGATGTTGCTGTTTTGAATATACCATGGGGCATTTGTAATGCTACGAAGTATCTTTGCTTGCGTTCTTTGTACGATATCTATATTTGATGCACTAGTTGAGCCCCATAGTTGGATACCATATGTTCATATGGGGATTAGGATCGCTTTGTATAGTAGAACCTTGCAGTCTAGAGAAAGTTTCGATTTTCTTCCGATCATCCAATACATTTTCGAAAATTTTATTTTTAATTGATGACGTTTTGTTTCGATGTGCTTTTTCCATGTCAATCTTCTATCGAGATGAAGACCGAGATATTTTACGTTTGTTTGTTGAGGAATTGTGATTTTGTTTAATTTTAATATCCTTCAGTGTGATTGTTACATGTGTTGATTTACATTCATTCGTCGTTATTCGCCAAGTTTTTAACCAATCTTCTACTTTGTGCAGATGTTCTTGTAATTCTCTCGATGCTGTTTGAGGATTTTTGTGTGAAAACAATATGGCTGTGTCATCAGCAAAAGTTGAAGTTATAATTTTTTCAGTTATTGGTAAGTCAGCTGTGAATAACAAGTATAGCACAGGTCCCAATACACTACCTTGCTGTACTCCTGCCTTTATCTCGGTTAAATCAGTAGTAGCCGTATTTTGTTTCACCTGGAACATCCTTTGGGCTAAGTAGTTTGGAAGAATTGCATGAAATTGTCTAGGCAGAAGAGTTTTAATTTTGTAATTTAATCCTTCGTGCCATACTTTGTCGAAAGCTTGCGCAATATCCAAGAAAACTGCCGAGCAATATTTCTTTTTTTCTAAGGAAAGCTTAATTGTATTTACAATTCTGTGCACCTGTTCTATTGTGCCGTGCTGCTCTCTAAATCCAAATTGGTGATCTGGTATAATGCGACCCTCAGATAATATAGGTATTAGTTCTTGTAGTAACATCTTTTCAAAAAGCTTCGAAATTATCGGGAGTAGACTTATTGGCCTGTACGACGAGACTAGGGTTTCGTTTTTACCTGGCTTTGGAATCATGATAATTTGAGATATTTTCCATTTTTGGGGAAAGTATCCACATCTCATAATCGCGTAAAAAATATATGTTATGTATTTTATACATCTATCTGGTAATTCTTTTATCATTTTTCCAGTTATTAGATCATGGCCTGGCGCTTTCTTAGGATTTATGCAGGTTTTGATAACTGTTTTAACGCATTTCCATTTAAATTTTAATGGATTTGGGTTCGACTCGTCCCTCGTAAGCTGTGGTAGTCCGCAGTCATTATTTTGTTCGTTTGGGGTGAACACTTTTTGTAGATGGTTAGAGAAAGCGATAGCCTTTTCTAAGTCACTTCTGGCCCAGTGACCATCTGGTTTCCTTATCGGTGGGTTTGATAGCTCTGGCCTTTTTAAATTTCTTGCTGCCTTCCACATTGAGTAATCTGTTTTTTCTGTTGCTGTGAGCTCACTACGGTAATTCTGTATTCCTACATTTTTTTCCTCCCGTATTGCTTCTCTCAGAGCTTTAATAGCTCTATTTAATTTCCATTTATGCAAAGGAGATTGGTGAAGCTGCCATAGCCGCCGTATTGCCCGCTTCTCTGCCAATAACTTTTGAATGTGACTTGTAAGTTTATTACTTTTTTCTGAATTTTTGATCTCCGGAGTAGCTTTTTTTACAGCCATTTCCATTATTTGTCTTAAATTTTCTATCGCGGCATCAATATCTTCTGGTGTGCGAAGTGGGACATGCAGATGACAATTTACATCTACTATGTTTCTATAGAGAGCCCATTTCGTTAGTTTGTTAGTTAAACGTTGGGGTGGTGCAGTTTTTAATGCTTGGGTACTTAGTGTTACTATTATTGGTGAGTGATCTGATGATAAATCATAACAGTTAACGACTTGGGCATTGGTGCGTGCTATTCCTCGAGTTACACAGAAATCTATTAAATCAGGAATTTTCTTTCTATCTGTAGGCCAATATGTGGGATGTCCAGATGATAAATAATCTATATATATATATATATATATATATATATATATATATATATATATATATATATATATATATATATATATATATATATATATATATATATATATATATATATATATATATATATATATATATATATATATTATAGACAATATAATCTTGAAAAGTAATACCAGGTGCATCGGCTGATCTCCACAAATCTTCCATATCAGTCTCATTTATCTCTGATTCAACTTCAATTAATTCAATTTCAGTCTGGGCACCTTCTAATTCAAAAAGT